>JAOEHQ010047043.1:0-11094 GCA_025447715.1 Asclepias incarnata
AAGGGCAATTTCGTACTTTCGCATGTAACTTTTGTGTAAGAGGAGGGGGGATAATCTTTATATAGTAGTATAGATAAAAATCCATGTGCTTATCTATTTTCATTAGGGCCAGTGATAAGATAACACATAATACATATATGATATGTTATTTCAATAGTATGATTTTGCATTTTTTTTTAACAATAATTTTTGCTATGTTTATTGATATAACATTTATCATCATTTTTATATTTTATTTTATATAATAAAATTTGTTGTACCTAGCCTCCGGGCCCTTTTTTTTGTTCGGCTTAGGTCCATAAATCCTGACGGCCAATCATTCCAAAGTGTTGTCCGCGCCCGTTTGCAAGCGTTTTAGAAAAATGTTGGATGTAAATCCGGACAAGAGACCAGAGATGAATGAGGTATTGACGTTTTTGGAAGCCATGGACCACCAGCAAAGGTGGTGGAATGTTGCCGGAGGATCACACCTTCGGTTGTTTTTGCATCAGCCACCCCTGTGGTCCTTGATCTCTCAGTCTCTCTACCTTTTTCTTTCACCACCACCACCGTCAAGTGGCAATTGCAGTTCTCAAAATACTAATCCTTTTCTATCCTTTTTAGCAAACATTTGTATTTTTATAATTATATCTATCTATTTTATATCTATATATACTAGTTGAAGATTTAGGAATAAGCATTTTGATGCTATAATTTGTTGTGGAAAGTGTTTCGGCTTGGTTTAAATATTATTAGAAGCTGTACTGCAACATTTATTTTGATCTTTAATAAAGTTTAACAGAAGTACATGTATTGTTCGGTACCTTATTATCCATAACATAAGTTCATTGAAAAAGAATGATTCTTGTAAGGTTAAGATCGATTAAGTCGAAGTTAATATCTTATTATAATATATATTGTGCTAGTGAATAATTGAAAAAATGATGGCTTCGTGGGTGTGATGAGCACGCAAGACGTTCATATGTAAGGCACCCCTATGGTGGTCAGGTGGTGTGATTTCACCATGTAAAGGAGAATGTGATTTCACCACGCTATGGATCATGAGAAAGAGCCGGTCCATATGTGGTTTTAATATGGTATTGATCGAGTAAGAAGTGAAGGGTTGAGCGAGAGGTGTACGTGTTATGGTGAGTTTCCATATAAAATGCTAATAAATTAAAGCTTTAGACTTTTAGCGTTTTTTAAAACTTTTTTGAGCTGTGGTTTTCTTTTTAAATATCATATCTAATTAAACATGACAATTAAGACCATTATTTTAAAAGCTTATAGGTAAAGTCTCTTAAAAGACTTCGCCAAACACACCCATATATATATATATATATATATATATATATATATATATATAATCCAATGATAATAACAACATATAGACACCCATAAAAACATATCATATAATATTTATGTCATAGCTAGTTACATACAATATATATAGACATTTACACGAGTTAATTGCATAAATCTCAATCAAGTTCAATAGAGAACCAAGAGATTTTGGAAAAATAGAAAACACAAGCTTTTACAAGAAAGACTCATCTGCAAAAGTTATATTTGGTGCTTTTGCGATTTAAGCATTTATGTGATAACTCATTGGTTAAATATAAATTAATAACCTTTAGATTATCTCAAAAAAGTTCATATCAGTTGGAAGACGAGTCTTTTAAGATTATGTATATATCTGCTAATTATCTAACAAAGCCCGTTCATGGTCATTAAAGCTCGCAAGTCATACCAACTTTCAACATCTTTTTATGAGGAATTTCGAACACACTGTAACTTTGCCTCAAGTTCTTCTTCATGAAATTGTAAGCATAATCAATCAAGAACCTTCTCCCAATCGAAGACCCTGTCCTAGAGACGATCTCGTGCTCACCCACCAAATGCACGACTCCCATTCGCCAAGCTTTGTCTAGTTTAACCACATCATCGTCCGCTATGCGACCTTGTTGGTTTTCACCAACTCCAAAATCATACACGATGAAATCCTTCAAACGTTCAATCAAAATCTTTTCAAATGATTCTTTTTCATTGCGTACATCCGTGTACCCATACATCACGACGCACCTAAATACATACAACTCGTCTGTCTTCACTCTTCGAAACAAGAACCTTTCTTCAGGTGCCACCCTACTAATAGGCAATGACTTGATGGAAACAAAGACAATAACCGAATGTAAGGCAGGCACATTGTCAATGTAGTGTTTAAAGATTGGAGGAATGCCATGTGCTAGCTCAGAGTAGAAGATTGCAAGTCCTCCCATATGACTAATGTTTGTGTCTTTAACAATGTCTTGTATGGCCTCTCGTGACACCTTGTGATCAAGCTCATAGTCGTATTTCTTACGATAAACGTAGTTCCAAGTGCACATAATGAACATTAGCGCGACAGCAAACGAAAATGGCAAGTATCCCCCTTGGCCGAATTTGTAGAGAACTGCACTTAAGTAGAGGTATTCTGTGGAGCTAATCACAAGCACATATAAGATCACCAAAAGTACGTTTGTTTTCCATATGACAAGCATGATCACCACCATGAACCCCGATGTTAACGTCTCGGCAAATATCACCGCAATACCTTCAATGATTTCAGCAAGTTAAATAGTAGCCAAAATGACATATGGTGATATGGATACTAGAGTTTAGAGATATAGGTGATTTTTTGTTAAATATATTTTCTTTGAAAGATATAGGATCCTATAAGCAAGAAAAGTACACTTTGATGAACTCTTAATCCAATTGACATATCTTTCTTCTACCTATTTTCTCCTAAATTAATCTATGTATTAAAGTTAACAAGGCATATAATAAATTAATGGAAATTAGTAATTTATTTTCTTTTAAAGAAATTAAAATAGTAGAGTTCTTACCATAAGCATGGCCGATTTTTTCAGTAGTTCTGAAAGCTACGGTAACAAGAACACAACCAATCATAAGAAGATAGTTCATTTCTGGTATATAGACTTGTCCTTCATACTTAGCGGATGTATGCACGACTTGAACACGAGGAAAGCACCCTAGGGAAAGCGATTGTTTGATAATTGAAAAGGTCCCCGAAATCATTGCCTGACTTGCTATAATGGCTGCCATAAGAGCCACGACAAACACAGGCCAATACAAGGCATTCGGAATTGACTTAAAGAAAGTATCTGCCACTTGATCGCTGTGCTTTCTTAACCATGACGCCTGACCACTATATGCTACCATTAAAGCTGGATAAACCACACAACCCATGCTTATTTGTATCGATTTGACAGTAAAGTGTCCAAGATCAGCAAACATGGCCTCGGTTCCTATTACATTCAAGTCAATTTGTCACAAACTCTTACAAAATGAAAATGAAAATGAAAATCATCATCTTTAAAGAAAGTACCTGTAATGGCGAGGACAACTCCACCAAGTGATATCCATGCTTCTTTCCCATTTCGTCTGAAGTAATCGACGATGTATTTAGGGTTTAAGGCTTTAACGACTGTGGGGTCATACTTGATGAAATTGTAGGCACCAATTCCAGCAATGCTGCACAACCATACACAAATGATGGGGGCAAAACTGTATCCAACTCTATCAGTTCCAAATCTTTGAACCATGAATAAAGTTATCAAGATTATTACTGATATAATAACAATTCTTCCTGCATCAATACAATTCAAAGTTATTAGATACTATGAATGTGAATTAAAATTACTATTGTGTATTCATGTGTAGATACTAGATATGTAATTAAATGATTATCTGTATCAAAATTTCAATTTTGTGACTTCAAAAATTTTTCTAACTATAATCCATCAAGACTATAATAAAGGAAGGTCAAATTACACAAAATTGTAGAGATTATTAGTGTCTCAGAATGTAATCAACTATTCACGAATAGTTATAGTGGGTAGCGTACTTCATTTTTCTTCATTGTATGTAAGTAACTTGTTATTTTATCTAATTGGTGTAACGGATTACCGACTTAATAGTTAGCCGGTTACCAATTGATTTTTGTTAAATTAAACCCCCGGAATTAGAGTCCATAAATGTAAGAAACAATGCACAAATATACATTATGTGTAACAAACTATGCACAAGTGTTCATTGTATGTGGCAGCGACCGGATTCGGGCAGTTTATTACACGAATTAAACAAACAAACAAGTTACTTACATACAATGAACAAAATCGAAATATATGCTACACAGTATAACCATTCGTGCATAGTTGATTATACTATGAGACAAATGTATTCAATTTTATCAATTTTTCAATGTTACGTATCCAACTTGTTTTATCACAAGGTATTCAACCTTTTAAATTGTAAAAAAAAAAACATTTATATATAGTTGTGGTTAAGTTTTTTATATGTGGCTTATAATTATGTAAATAAAAACTTTTGGAAAGTTATATACTTTTTATTGATAAATCCAGCTTTCCATAAAAACTTTATATCGTAAGCTGGATTTATGATTCGAAACACGCATTTCCATAAAACTAGTAAATGAGTTTTATAATTACTAAACTGTATTTGTATTTATGGGAGTGTTATGGTTAACAAAATCTTTTAAATAAATTGTTAGTGATATATTAAAAAAATAGGGAGTATATGCTTCTTGAGATCCGGCCACTCTCTCACGTTGACGGAAAAAATAATATCAAATTCAACTTAACCCAATAATTAACGTGCTTGGAAAAAGTTTTATCTTGACTTCAATAGGTGTATTAGATCGAGTAGATAAGTTATTTTAATTTTATATATATAATATTTTTTATTTTTTTTCATTGATTTCTACGTTATTAGTTGTTACTGTATCTTTTTTGTGACACAATGTAGGAATATATATATATATATATAATATGAAACTACACTCATATATGCCAAATCTAGTACTAGCTAATTAATTAATTATTTGGTATTTTGTGACAACTTTCCAACTGTAGACAAATACTGTAAGATTTAATAGAAAGGTTTGGGATGATTGAGCGTCGAAAATTAAATTACCTTCGGTCATGGTATCTGTTGCCTCCTTGAGTCCTGATACTGCTGATAAGACTGTTGAAAAAATTAATTGATTAATTTGTTAACAAAAATATTGAAAGTCGTTGATATTGATGGAATGGCAAGTAGTTACCAGAGATGGAAGGAGTAAGGATGCCATCCCCAATGACCATGGAAGTCCCAAGCATAGCTGCAAATAGAAGTGAAAACTTGGCAAAGCCGCTACCCTCGAGGCTTTTCTTAACTTTCGACGCTATTGTATTACGTTTTCCTGGCAAATCAAGTTGAAAGTTCGAGACCTCTCGATCCTCTAGTTGCGCACTTGGGATTAAACCTACCTTTGCATATCGACACAATTTCGAGTACAATGCAAAAGTACCCCCTGTTGCCCAAAAAAATTAATAAGTACATTATGATATATGATCATCTATCAGATATAGAGAACTGGTAAATAATATATGCATAAGGTCCAAAATATATAGTTATGTTGTAAATAAAATTACCTAACATTATTCATACTAAAATGATGATTACGGAATAAGAAAACATGAAGGAGTTTAAAATATCATTTTCAAGAAGCTTCTTTTTTAGAGGCAAACACAAGAAAAAACTTTACCCGGTCAATTATTATCATATAATAATTCAGAAATTATCACCAAGGTGGTTTAATGGATAGACGTAAACTGAATAAATCCTATTTATTTACCCGTTTATGTAATAATTTATAAATCAAGAAAAATACTAATTGTTTCTTTAATACCCCATAATAATTTAAGATGGTTTTCTTTCACTTATGATAGATTTTCTCTAATTGGTATAGAGATGATCGGGTAGTCCAATTGCCCGTTAGTATTCCAAATCTATCTTTAACAAAATTGTTGTTTCTTTTCTATTTCCCTAGGTTGTAGCATAGTCAACATACAGTCATACACAAATTATTTTAAGATATAAAAAACTGGCTACCGTACCTAACTTAGATGAGTCCCGCCTAGATCTAACCTTACTTAATTCATTTACTTAGCTCATTGCATCTTGGGCTATTTTATAATTATCATTATCATTGTTGTATCATACTATAGTATATATTATAATTATAATTTTCATTGTATCATTGTATCATTTATAAAATGTTTAATTACCTTTGTGACGGCACAGTTAAGGGCTAGCTAAATTTTATTTTTTTTTAACGGTAAATTTGGGTTTAGCAATATTGTTTCTTCATAAACCTAACTTTAATTCTAGAAAAAATCATTCTGGAAAAACCTTATCTCCGGTCCTGGAAGCATTTTGCTCACACCAGGATTTGAAATAAATTCGCTGATCATTAAATGGAAAAGGCAATGTTTTGTTTCTTTTCTTAAAGTTTCTTCCCAAAGAGTTCATGATTTTCCCAAGCTCTTAACTTGTTGGTATCGTTTTTCCTTTTTACATCTTAAAAACTTCAAATATGCAACAAAACTAGCTAGGGGAAGTTTAGACCATAAACTCAACGTATCCAATCCTTGTCACGAGAAGGATGAGAAGTTTCGATAGTACAGTATATATGCAATGTCTTGAATTCAAGTAATTCGATCATTATGATCATGTGAAGTAACTAGAGCCCAAATTAATTAAGGAATTCATGCATAAACAAAAAACTAGGTAGATGGGAAAGATTGCATACGTACCGTCGCCATGATCATTTGCACGTAGGACGATTGTAACGTATTTGATAACAGGAATAATCGTGAAGGTGTAAAAGATCAAGGACAAAACTCCCAAAATATCATCTTCGTGTTTGATCCCATTAGTAAAGGTACTAGAATACACATACAAAGGTGAAGTCCCAATATCGCCATAAACCACCCCAATGCTTTGAAAAGCTAACCTTAGTATCACTCCCCAATCCTTGATCGAAACAATGTTATTTCAATAAAATTGGCAATTAATGAACCAAAGCAAAACAGTCACAAAAGGTATAAAAATCAAAAGGAAAGTTTGTAATAATGCTTACTTTTGTGTTATGGTGACCGTGGTGACCAGGAAATTTAGCAGACTCGATATCTAAGGAATCGTGGCGCTTCAAGCCAGGGTGTTCGCTCTCTGGAAGTAGATGATCAGGTGTTCGAAATGAATGGGTTTGTTCGATGTTATCTACTTCCTCTTCGGCATTGACAACGTTGGAGATTCTATTGCTGCCACCGGGGGTGGACACGTCGGAGTTTCGTTTGCTGCCGGCACCTGGGGTATTCATGGTGTTGCTAAGGATTCCGACCAGACAAGTGTGAGGAAATCCTAGGAGATGGGGTAGTCGTTATATAGAGTTGTGTTGGTACTAAGCTTCCTTTTTACGAGTATTATTTAAATAACGCGTAGAAGACAAAAATAGTAATAATAATAAATAAATAAATAAACAATAAAAAAAAATAAAATTGAGATTGAACCATTGTTAAAAGAATACAAAGGGAAGTGATTAAACATTTATATCACAATTAAAGAAAGGTTATTTAAGAACTCCTAAAAAAACACGAGAACTAATTCTGACCATTGATCTTGATAAATCATAAGTTTCTTCTACTTCATTCAAGATGTTTTATCTCAAAAACCGTACATCATTAGACGGAAAAAAAATATAGGTAGTCTTAAAATTTCGTCTTCTTTTATTAAAAAGATCTTTTGATATACCTATAATTCCCTTAATGAAATTAAATTACAACATCTACCCCTTAACTCTTAAAATAATTACACTACCCTCTTTTACATCAATAACCTTTACATCAATAGACTACACTACTCGCCGCAGCCACCAGTCTCCCCCACCACCACCCGTCGCCGTCGCATCGCGCGGACATTCGTCTATATATAGTAATATCTGATCTATGTATTTTTATCATTCATTTTATATAAAACAAAATATAATTGTTAGATAAAAATATTTAGTTGCTTCGCATATATAATCAATATCAATATTTAACCTATCCAAAATAAAATGTTCATTATTTGAACTTGTAAGTATATATGTAGCAAATTTCAAATGCACGACCCTTTTTATTTTTTTTTATTTTTTTAGTTTTTTGAATGAGCTTTGAGAACTCATAGTGATCAATCTATCTATATATAATCTAAAATTGAGTTGAATTTAGACATAAATTTTGCAATAAATTCATTAGTTTTTTTAAAATAACAATTAATTAATATTTACTTTTATAAAAAAAAATTAATTTATAATAATAATATAATATTTAATCATTCATTGACATTTATGGGTGCAATTAATTTTTCTATCTTGCACTAAATGTTTGAAATCAATCAATTTATGGGGTAGTTTGTTTAAAAGAAAATAAGTGGGTATTTATTTTTATTTTTTTATTTAATTATATCTTTTTATTGTGCAATAAACAATTATATACTATGTTTATATTATTATATATTGAAGGATGAAAATAGGAAAAGAGAAATAAAAGTAAGAGGACCCGAAAATAATTATATTATTTTGTTACTTGATTGATATGAAAAGTGGCTTGAAAGAAAGATTTATTCAAATCCCCATTCTTTTGTTATTCAAATTTTCAAACATTAGGGTAAACATGTCCTTTTAAAGTAATATAATTAAATAGCTTCCTTAAATTCATATTGGTTTAAAAAAAAACTTTACTGATGGTAAAAAGTCATATATATATATATATATACTATAAAAGTTGAATCTAAAATTGAGTTGAAGTTAGACATCAATTTTGTAATAAATCCATAAGTAGGGTTAAACATGTCTTTTTACAATCCATTATCTAAAATTGAGTTGAATTTATGACCCTATTAATGGTACATTTACAAATATTTAGTTTTACGTATATTGTTTAATATAGTCATCATAAAGGTATATTTAAATTAATATTTAAACCTATCTATTATAATCTAAATAATATAAATGGAGTTGATGTTTGTAATCAATTTTGCAATAATGAGGTTAGTGTTTTCAATTTATGGTGTTAAACAAGCTTTCGAGTAATGACCATGCCTTTGGTATGCCTACGATATTAATAATAAGTTACAAGACTTTTGAGATGAGTCTAACTTAATACCATAATGAAAAAGCTCTTATTAGTCTTGATGAGAGACTCTTAAGATACTACTCTTTAATGTCCAGGTTTGATCCCTATCTTGACTCTCTTATAAATAGATGTTTATGTTTCACCCCATAATCACCACTACAACACAATTGAAATATATTGCTATCGTATTCATTCCATTATATTAAGAAGAGACTCAAATAGGAGATGAGCATGATGCATGGAAGAAAAGTCTTATGTGTTTCTCTTCCTACAAACCATACACACGGTTGTGCGTATGTAATTATTGCCCTACTCTGTAATTGCAGAGTAGTGATTTTTAGTGAATGATACATACTTTCAAAAAAAAAAAAAAGTAGAGATATAGTTATGAAATTTATTAAATTCTTGTAAAATTATTTTATTTATAAGAAGATTTAGAGTAGACTTCATTTTATTTTATTTTTTTGTTAATGGTCAATTCATGTAGACTTCATTTGAGATCAACAATTTAAGAACTAACAAACCGCCAATATATGTAGCCCTTTAATCTTGTTTTGATATAAGTAGTGTGGTTACTCTTGTACGTAAAATTTACTTAAATATGATTTGTTAAAACTAAAATATCTCAAATGAAATAAATCGCTTTATAGAACAAGTTAACAATCACACGAGCATCGTATAACATTTCACTGGAGAGATAATATATTATCTTTATTATTTCATGGATATAAAAACGTAAGAAAAATCATGTTAATCAAAGGTTTTTTTTGTCAAAAATAATTGGATAACCTATATAATGAAAGAAGTATGTTTGTTCTAATGAAATAACTAGTATGGTACCCGCGTGCTGCGACGACGTCGAATATATATCATAGTATTGTGATTACATGTGTTGGTTGTTTATAATACATATAAGATAATATATTTTTTTATAAATCAGAATTACGTTTAAACTTTTTGTCTCATGCAGCGTTCAAGTTTAGTTTTCAGCATAGCATATACGGAATTCATATAACATGAATTGAATCACCCAAAAGAATGAAAAAGAACTATACTTTTTTATTTACTAATATCAAATGTATCGTAATATTCTGTTATTCTTATAGAATATAAGACCATCACCACATTATTAAAATTTAAAACGAAAATATGTTTTAAAAAAATTAAGTGTAACTCAAGGTAGGATCAACACTTATGCATTTGAAATTTTACAAACCTAAAAAAGCTTAATTGAAATATAAATGTTATTTAATTGAAGAATGAATGTTATGTATTGTTGAATGATATATATTTAATTGATTTAAATGAAATTAATGGGTTCGAGTGTAAGTTGTATATTGAAAATTATTGCGGGTAAATAGGTAAATTTGATGACAGTGATCTTAATATAATGGTTTTGAGTGTGACTTCTCATCAGTTTTTCTATTCCTCACCATCTCCTTCCCACTAGCAAAGAATACCTCACCGCATTCTCCCCATCTCTCCCTACTTGAAAGAAGACAAACAAAAAAAAAGAAAAGATGAGAGGGTGGGGAAGAAATCGGGTACCACTATCACCACTTTGTTCCCTACCCCATCGGTACCTATAGGGCGGGGCGGTATTCTCCTTAAGCACTTATAGGTACCGATTTGGTCACCACAGCATTCCGTTCACCTTGATAGTGATTTTAAAATTTCACATTAAGAAAAACAATTCTATTTTTTTTAAAAAAATCTATATATAGATTCTTTAAATTCTATTTTTTTTTTATTGAATTTGAAACTTAATTCCTGCCATTTTTATTTCTTTTTTTTTTTTTTTTTTGAACATTCAAATTTTTTATTGATATATAAAAAGGCTAGTAAGTTACTAGCACTACAAAGGCTGAATAAGAGTACAGAGAATTAAATACAGAGGAGATTTGTTAAGGGTTCAAAAGATGAAATTACACCATTGAGACCAAAGAGGGCATGTTTTATTTGATCGGTTAGATAACCAACAGTAACTGATAGATTTAAGCTCCTTGGCTGCGAATCGGAATGAAGGTGTCTTGTTCTTGAAGATGAAATCATTTATGAGTTTCCAGAGTTGAACTTTTTCTAATTAAAGGGTAAA
>JAOEHQ010047044.1:0-11094 GCA_025447715.1 Asclepias incarnata
ATACAAGAGGGTGGTATTACCCTTTTGCATTTAATTAAACACATACATAATGAACCAAGCAGTTTTTGATGAAGTTTGCCCCAATCTAAATCCAACCCGAAAAGTCATGACCGGGGAGGGGAGAGGTGTCATGTCCTCCCCCACTATCAGTAGCAGTGGCAAAGTGGACCATAAATTTAGATACATAATATTTACTTGTCAAAGACCTAAAACCATTTATCCTTCATGCGAGTGAGACTCAGGCTTGGGGTCGAGAAAAATAAGACCCGTCATTCGTTCCAAACTACCAGGAGACCAACAATATTTGTTTGCGAACGAACACGACGGGAAATATATTTGTTTGCATGTCCACTTTTTATAAATATTGAAACCATAATTTTGTAATCTTTGTGTGTGGATTACTCTCATATATCACAAACATACAAGATGAGCAAGGCGGTAAAAGTGTAATACACATATAAAAAAAAGGTTTCGTTAATGACGGTCATATGAGTTGTTACTAACGTGCATAAAACTATTGTACTTTTATTATAAAATTCAAGGGGTGTCCTTTTTATATAAATAGGTATAACCTTTTAATGCATGTTATTCACAGCCCTTAAGTCTGTCATTAGAAAAATCCTATAAAAAACACATGGCCAAATTTAAATAAGGTATAGTTATCACTATGAGGGTCATAGACAAGATTTGTTCAGATTTTAAAATCTATATGTAAATATCAAAACGAGACCTTAAAGTAAAAAATTTAACAGCTGAAACTCATTAATGGTTAATGAAAGTCGTGTATGAGCTTAACTTAATTTTCAACAATTCAACTCAATTTTTACTCATTTTTTAAAATAAATATATATTTATAACCTTTATATATAATAAATTTTAGAAATTACCCTCTATATCGTTGAGACTTTGTACACTTGCACACCCCTTATCGTAAGATCCTAAATATACTATACAGTGTATTACATAACTCAAGAGCATTGGCATAAAAGTTGAGAAAAAGCTTTGTTTTTTGTATATATTTTGGTACTAAATCATCATAAAGTTATACGTTTACCTTCTAGCTTAAAAACAATTTTCTGAATCTTTTCCTAATCTCAATGAAGGCGATATCAAAGTAATAGTTGTCGTCTCAGGAGTAATATCTTTGAAATACAAACAACATTGGGTCTTCCGGTCTTTCAGTTACGGAACAAATACAATTAAAGCGTCGCATTAATAACCGCATTAAAACTACCTCATTTTGATCTTGATGTGATTTTTATCTAAAATAATAACAAGACCCCTACACTTTAACTGTCGCATTAATAACCGCAGTAAAACTATCTCATTTTGATCTTCTTGTGATTTTTATCTAAAATAATAACAAGACTTCTACAGTCCAGTCCATCCCTTTACGTAATTCCCAAATCATTTTAAAAAACATATCATGATGAAAGAGCTACTTTATGTTCAAATTTCAAAATAGAGGAAATGGGTTGTCATGCCTATGTTCTGATATCGTTGATGGTTTTTTTTTTTAATAGAGTTTAGTTTAAAAAACATAACTTTCTATAAACATAGAGTAAAGATGTATACGTTTCATCCTTTTTTGTTACATCTTAATATTTTCTAACAAATTTTCTATAAAACTAATTTACGTATCAAACGTATCAGGTATCAAATAAAGAATACATGAACAACACAATTTGATGTCAACAACAACAATAGTATCCAATTTCATCAAAAGCAAGATATAGAAACAGTTTGACGTCATGTATTATCTGAAGTATATAAGTTTTATTTTTAAATTTAATTTACGATGGATTTTTTTTTTAAACCATCCACCATCATAAATCGTACATATACATACCATTCTAATAAAAATATCATGATGTCTGACCATTACAACACTTTCAATGTGGTTTAAATATGTATATTTTTTCTATTTACCACAAATCTTCCGCCTAATAAAGTTTTGGTATTTGGTTGTAATGGTTAAGGCATTGGTCTGCAGTACAAGTGATACGGGTTCAATCCTTGCTATCTATAATATTTGTTTTGCGGCATCTTGCTCGATAAAGGAAGACTGGCAAGACTTCGGCCACCGGTTCGATCCCAAAGGCGACCGGGTTTTATCACCAATGAGCATTCGAACGGGTGAGTTTTTCCCGAGACGTGGAGTTAAATGGGCTAGGGGCTCCGTCCGTCTGGATTGGACCAATCGATGCATATCTTTAACCATCAGACGTTACATATAAAATACCCGGTATTGCCTTACTTTGCCATTAAAAATAATAATAATAAAGTTTTCTATAGAAACCACACAAGTATTTCTTTTTCTTATTCAAAAAATGAAAAAAGGAACGCCATAGTTTGAACGCCATAGTTTGAACTTTGAAACCACATATGACAGACAAAGCGTGGAACCCACTAAAACAGCGATCCAAACGTTGGCCACAGCCCCACATAACATAACACACTTACACACACCCTGTCTTAACATAGAAACATTCGGGCAGTTCGGTCATCCCATTTCTATAGACAAAAATCCCCTTCACAATGCCTATATTAATCCCTTAACTTCCACAACTTATTTCACAACTCAAACTATCGAAACAAATTCTATTCTCTTCACACTTCCTTTGATATCTAATTGTTGAATTCAAATTCCATACTTACTTACACAAATGGCATCAATGAACATGAAGCTATTCGCTGCCGTCATAGTTATGTTGATGACAATATCAACTATTAATAATGTAGCTGCTCAAGAAGGCCCGGCTCCTGCACCCGGTCCTGCTTCAGACGCTAGCCTTTTCGTTCCAACCGCTGTTGCTTCTCTCATTGCGCTATCTTTCGGATTCTTGTTTTAAGTCGATATGTCGAGAAATTTGTTTTGTTTTGTTTTGTGACAAGTTGAGTTCATATGTTTTCCAAGTGACCGTACTTTGCTTATGTATCATATTGTTTCTATTCTAATTTTTTATATGATATGAAATCATTCTTTATGTTGGCACGTAATTCTTAAGTATATAATTTTTTTTATATATACTATAACATCGTGATTGTGATATCGAAAATTTGTTAATCGTACGTGTATGACTTTAGAGAATGTTATTTGCTGCATTAGTTTTGTTACTTGATGATACTTACGAATATTAGCAAAAATAAAGACTCAAAATTAAATAAGAACAAATAACATTTCTTATAACTTTACAAATTGATTTAATTGGTTGAATGTGTGGTTTATATTGTGTATTTTATGATATTTTTCATGTCTTTTTATCGAATGCATGTAATCATAGAGGGAGATATTTTGGTCTGTCACATGGTATTTCTCGAAATTATTTTATCTTGTGTGGCTGGAAAGGGATCATATATGTGGTCGCATTATTGTTTACTCCACTATTTATGCTAGTAAAAGTAGAAACAAAAAAAATATATCCAAAATAATTTGAAATGTAT
Source organism: Asclepias incarnata (assembly GCA_025447715.1). Lineage (NCBI taxonomy): Eukaryota > Viridiplantae > Streptophyta > Magnoliopsida > Gentianales > Apocynaceae > Asclepias > Asclepias incarnata. The sequence continues at coordinate 3,445 of JAOEHQ010047044.1, forward strand.
AAAAATCCGTTCTCATACACAAAACTAGTTGTGTAGCATATCATATGAATACGTGATGCATACCAAAAGACTTTGTGTACATCATATGATAATTTCTTATTTTATAGTTATACATGATGAATCAAATCCAAAATAAATATGTATAGGTAGTAATAATTATGAAATCTAGCAGCAAAGAAAAAAAAGAAAAAACCATTGAGTTTGTGAGTTTTGTTCGTTCAAGTCTTCAAGACCTAATAACAAAAAACTCCTGCTTGTTGTCTTCGTCGAAAGAATAAAAAGAGGTTTTAAAACTCTTTTCGTTTTCCGTTTCCTCCGTAGCCCACGTGAGGGTTTTTAGAACTATCCGTTCACGTCTCTCTTTAAAATTTGCTAAAGCCTAAATGAAGTTTGTAAAATTTTTGGGCTTCCTCACCATTTTGGGCCTTAAGCATAAGACTTTCTTGTCTTGCTCAATAGCGGGCCATGAATACACAATATAATAGCTCACACTATTGTTTCGTATAACCGTGAACATAATAACCGGTTCTCAAAAAACCGGTTCCAAAAAACCGAGCCCGAACCCGGAAAAAAACCGGTTATAAAAAAACTGGTTCGGGTATTCTAGGAACCGGCGGGTAGGAACCTGTTTGGGTTTCGGGTATAAAATCAGTTACAAATCGGGTCGGGTTCGGTTTTTATCAAAAAAACTGGAAAAAAAACCGGTCCACGTTGACCAAAAACCGATTTGTACCCGGTTCGGGTATGGTTAAACCCGGTTTTGGTCAGCAGGACCAAAAACCGGTTTCTTTTCCGGGTCGGTTCCCGAAAAAACCGGTTTTTGAACATGGCTAGTTTCGTATGAGATTTGAACCAATAATTATTGGTTAGTAAATCAATTCATATAATATTAACATGTCAACACAACCAACTCTTTTAACAAATTCATCAGGATATCTTAATACAATTCAATTAATTAAGCAGAGTAGATGTCGCCAATGATTCTTAGCCCAATTTGTTAGGGTGAGATAGAACATCTCAGAGTAATACTTGAAAACCAATTGAGGTGTTATAGTTGGAGTGAAATAACATCCAACTATTCAAACTTCAAAGAAATAAAAAAAATAAATAATAAGTAGAGTAGTAGATTACCGATTATTAAGATACATACTAAACACTGTATTAAAATTAGTGATGGGCCTCTTTCTTTTGGGTTTTGAAGAGCCCATAAACCAAAAGCTTCTCGATAAATCTCACAAAATCGCATTTGCCACTCAAACCCTAAATTATTCAGTAGCCTCCTTAAATCTCCCATCACCACTTCCCCCACAAGCTATTATTTCTCTATCTCCTTTCAAGTCTCAAAAAAATCAGAGCTCTTTTCTTTCACAATTTTAATAATTTTTACTCTGATTTCAATTCAATTTATAATAACTTTATTATTATTATTATTATTCTCAAATCAAATAATTTTTTTTTGAAATGTCTCAAATCAAGTAAATGAATGCCTTAAAGAGTAGCCGTATGAATGCTTTTACAGGATTTCATATGCGCTTAGTTAAAAGGCTGATATCAAATCTGTTTTTATTTTATTTACATATATTTAAAAAAGTATATCTATCTTAATTGATAAATAAAAAACGCTTTTTTAAATTTGTATTTAAAATAAAAAATTACCTAGACATTTTGAGAAGATTATCTATTTTACTATTGGTTTTCTTTCAAGCAGTCTAGGACATACATACACATATGTTTATTTATGTTTTGATGTTTCTTTGTTTTTTTTTTTATTTTTAAAAATTGCCCTCGAATAACCGAATGTTTGAGATTGATCTCTGTTTGGTTCAGACAGGGGCATATAGTAAATGGTTTCAAACTTATTATAATCAGATTGATTGATATTATTTATCTGAATTTAGTTTTGAAGTTAAGGGAACTTTGTTGAATTTATATTCAACTAGTTTTTTCAACCTACATCTACGATATCTATAGTATCATAAAATTTTAAAAACATGTATATGGTAAGTTTATTAATGTATAACAAATCAACATTAGTTGATTTATTAATAATAAAAATACAATACTTATTTTAATAGTTAAAAATTTATTTTACACCACCACAACCACCCACCAAAGCAAGTGGGTCGACAGAGCCATATGTCATCACTTTTAGTCGCAATTTTTTACTGGAAATTTAGATTTATTTTTAATTTTAAAAGATAGAAAAATTATTCACGTTCAAATAAATATTCGATATAAGGATTAATTTAAACATATGAAAACTGATGTATGTTTTATATGTTGCCGTTCAAGTAATCTAATGTATGAAAACTGATAAGTTGATAACTCAGAAACTAAACTAACTGACCTATGAAAACTGATGTGTGAAACTGATGTATGTTATTCATTGTCTCATATTACATGTTTTATATGTTTTTCAAAAAAGCTAAAGCAAAAAAGATTCAAACAAGCATAAATGATGCTTGTGACAAACACTTGCGAGCCAAAACGAATCAGAAGATTGTTGCCTTTTTCTACCAAGCTAGGATCGCTTTCAATGTAGCCAATTTGGATTGCTTCAAAGAAATGATAGCTGGTGTTTTAAATGCGGTCCATAGTTTCCTACAGCAGCTATCATTTCTTTGAAGCAATCCAAATTGGCTACATTGAATGCGATCCCAGCTTGGTAGAAAAAGGCAGCAATCTTCTGATTCATTTTGGCTCGCAACTGTTTGTCACAAACATCATTTATGCTTGTTTGAATCTTTTTTCCTTTAGCTTTTTCTGAAAAACATATAAAACATGTAATATGAGACAATGAGTAACATACATCAGTTTTCATACGTCAATTTTCATAGGTCAGTTAGTTTAGTTTCTGAGTTATCAACTTATAAGTTTTCATACATCAGATTACTTGAATGACAACATATAAAACATACATCAGATTACTTATCAGTTTTCATACATAAGTTATCTGCCATAAGCATATAAAACATGTAATCTGAGAAATCATGCAATAAGTAACTAAGATGCATCAGTTGTATAACAAGTAGATAACATACATTAGTTTTATAAAAGAACTAAAAACAATAAAAGTGTTACCTTTTGTAACAAAAAAAAATCCAGTGGCCCCTTCACATTAGAAGTCGTTGGTTTCTCCACCCGGGTCCTTTTGTTTTGAGTATTGACTATCTCAACATCATCATCAGCAAACCCATCGTCTTCAAGATTCATCGTCAAATCATGTAAGACATCGTTATTCTTCTTTGCTTTTTGGCTTTCAACATATTCTATTAGTTTAGCCCTCACATGATCTGGAACCTTTTTACATTTTCTTACGTTTCTGTTACCTCCTATTTGATGCATTTTAGCCTTGTAAATTCCACCTTTTCTTACAAAACTTGCAAAAAACAGCATTCTTGTCTTTTGTGTCAAGCAACTTGTTGTACTTCCATCCATGGTCTTTAGATTGAGAGGGTGATTTGTCTCTAACAAATAGAAGAAAAATTAAGTTAAAGAAGATAGTGACAAGAAATTTTTTTAGATGAAGGAAGAGTTTATATAAAAGGAAAAAAAAATAGAATAAAATATAAACTAGAAGAATCAAGAAACCATTACTGACCTTAGATGAAGGAAGAGTATATGCGTGAATGAATGATATATACTGATGACTGAGTGATATTTTTGGATAAAGATGTCATGATATTCCTGCCATAATATAGGTGATACTAGATTTATATCCCGCGGTAAACGCGGGTCTGTTGAAAAAATTTGTTTTTATTATATCCGATTAAGGAAAAGAAATAATATGTCAGTTAAGAGTTGTTATTTTTATTGTTCGTGACCTCGTAATTATGGTACATAAACGTTGTGTTTTTAGTTAAAAGAATTAAGATTCACAGATAAATGGGTGAGCTAATGATAGAGTTACATTCGAGCTAATTTAGTGTAAGCTTTAGTGTAAGCTTCAGTTTAATTATATTAATTTTGTAGTGTATGCTTTATTTGTCAATAGGTATATTTATATTTTGTTTTATGTTTTATTGTAACAAAAATTATATAGTTTCGTTTATAATTAGTAAACAAAAATAGTTATGGATTTATAACATATTATCCATTGAATTTTCTTATGTTAGAAGGAAAAGTAGTAATCAAAAGGAAAGGAAAATACAAAAAATATTATCTGCTTTCCTTGAATGAATGTTATATAATAATAACCAAAATTTAAACATATCTTTTAATAAAAGCATAACTAAAAACGTATTTAACAGGTACCTAAATGAAATATATGTATACTACATAATTAAAATAACGTATGAACGAAATAAAAAAACAAAGTAAAAATAAATGTAAGTAAAACTAAAACAAACCTAAATGAAAGAGATATTTTTATAAAATGACCATTAAATGAAATGTGGTTAAGAATACATCTTGCACTGTGCACCCCAAACAATCCATCATACATTACCCACCTAACAAAACTTCTTGTAACAGGCGATCCTAAAAGCTTTCTTTGTTAATGGCGTTGCAGGTATGTTAATGGCTATTAATTTGTTGAGCAAATTAATGACTTCACTTTGTAAAGCAACATCGAAATTTCTTACATAAGATTATAGAATTTACCTTTTTTTTTTATAAGGAAAGGAATATAGTTAGGATCTGTAGGTAAGTATAATATATATAAAAAAAAAAATCAGGGCTTTTGTCAATTTATGTATATTATATATATATATATATATATATCATAACTGATGTTGTTTTAAAGGACACCAAGGAGGTGGATGTTTGGATTTTTAGTCTTTTGGACCAGTATATGCTTCCGAAATGTATTAGTATATATGAGTGGGGAACATCCGGGACCATTGGGACCATTGTAAACTTTATTTATTTTTTTTTTGTTTTTTTTTGTCTGTTATCTGTGGAATATATATTTATATATATAGTATTTGTATATTTAATATAGTTTAAACTCTTCCTTGTTGTTCTATATATATAGTTTTTTTATGTTTAATATAGTTTAAACTCGGCGTAGGTGAAATTTCAAATGCTTGTACCTATTGCTCACGATGAAAGGGTGCTGAATGGCTTGGTAATGTCACTTAGCCAATTATTTATCGACATAGTTGTATAGTTCATACCTTTGTTTATTAGTTCGTTGTATTTAGTATAGGTATTACCGAGCATTTTTAGGAATCAAATAGGGAAGGATTGTCGTTCGATCAGTTTGGTGGACTCACATAACAGAGAATTCCCTGTTATGGTGAAGGAATACTGTGGTGGATCTCCTCAACTTTGTGACTTAAGTTGGCCTACTTTTGTCACACTGAACGTACTTGGGGATTTGCCAACCCGAACGTTATGTTTTAGGTTGTTGAAAAAAGGTGTGTTTCAAGTTCTTTGCTTTAATGAGTTTGGGGTCGAGTTGATTAGGAATGCTGAAGGGAAGCTGATGATGAAATGTTGTTTGATGAAGGGTACTGGTAGAGTAATCCATGAACAGGTAGAACAATGTTTTGTACCTTATGCTTTCAGTTTATAGTTAAGTATGTTTTAATAAGTTTTGTGATTTTGTTTTGTGAATAGCTTATTTTTATGAATGTTACAGTACCTTCCATCTCAACTCCTTGAAGACTTAAATGAGAAGTCTCCACTGAAGCCAAATTGGCGTGCTTCAATAACAGGACCATGTTCAGATGGAGAGGTGGAAGCCATTTATAAGTTTCATAAACAAAATAGGGAATTGGTTAAGTGGCGGGCTGTTGGTTTTCAAGGTAAAGAATGGACAAATTTTGTGAATGAGAATAGAGTTGATTTCGGGATTCGCACTGATCTTTACAAACATGGGGAATAGGGGTTATGCTGTTGATGTTTTTACTGAGGATGGTATTGGTTATGAATCCTTTAGTAAGTTTCTTATTTTTTTTTTTATGTTATTTAATTTGTTTAATACTTCCATAAAACAATTATGGTTATATTGAAGTAAGGTATTAAAAGTATGTTAATTGGCTTAGGTAAAAATGAGACAATGGAGTGGATAATTGTAGATTCTGAGGATGAGGAATCTGATGATGAGAAGGTCCATGAATGTAGGGTTTCGGCACACAAACACAAAAGAAGTGAACCTTATTTCTTGATAACATTGCCCAACCATTGTCTAAGAACCAAGATGGTGGTATGTATCATAGATTCTTTATTTTGATTAATACATGATTTTTAAGTGTTGCTAGTTTTAATAAGATTTGATTTTACAGACGGTGCCAAAACCTTTCGTTGCCAAGCATCAGCTATATACTTATGCTGGGGAGAAAACTGTTGTCTTACTTTATGGCAAGTTGCAGTTCGAGGCAGATTTGAAGATCAAGAAGGACAGGCGAAGACCAAATGATTTTACACATCTGGTTATCATGTGTGACGGGAGTTCATTTTCGAAAGGTACTGGTGTTATGGTAGGTGATCCAATTCGGTTTGAACTAAACAAAGGTAATTCTGTACCAGGAAGAAGGGTTCAGTTTCTTTTGTGTTGAATCTGCATGTCGTATTCCACTGCCACACATTTAAAGTGTTTGGTATCTTTTGCATCTGTATTTAGTATCATAGGATATGGTTGTCTTGGCCATGTATTATGTAGTTAAACTTGGAATGATTTCCACTTGGTTGCGGGTTTTGATCTGTTGAACAGCAACATATGTAATTAGTATGATATGATATTCTCTATAAGTTTTATGTCCATCCAAGTTTATCAGTTTTATAGATTTATGGTATGGTTATTTCATATTTGCATAAGTATGTATATCTAATACATATATATATATGTATATATATATATACATATATATAGGTATATATACATGGATGTGTTGTATGAGAATGTTTTGGGTTGGAGGAATCTAAAGTGGAAATGGGAATCACTTGTGAAAGCATGATATGTTTAAGGAATAGACTTCATTACAGGTATTGCATTGAAGTGTTACAAAAATAAATTTCCGCAAAGATATAAATAACAGCTACTGATATTTAATAATCATTGCAGTACAAAGTCTACTTTTGTTGAAAATTAACCTTGAGTAAAGGTATTAATAAGAAGTCCTAACAAAACAAAGACAAATTAATTCCATAAGTCTACTTTTCTTCAAAATTAACCTTGGGTAAAGGTATTAATAAGAAGTCCTAACAAAACAAAGACAAACTAATTCCATAAGTCCACTTTTCTTCAAAATTAACCTTTAGTAAAGGTATTAATAAGAAGTCCTAACAAAACAAAGACAAACTAATTCCATAAGTCCACTTTTCTTCAAAAGTAACCTTGAGTAAAGGTATTAATAAGAAGTCCTAACAAAACAAAGACAAACTAATTCCATGTTTTTAATAAAGAAGTACTACTATTAGTTCATAAGCATTGAAGTACTTCTTTGTAGACGACATTGGTGGTGGTGTTACTAATTCGGTTATCTGCATCACATATTAGGATCTTCAATCCCTTCTTGCTTTTTACCCTCGAGACAGCTACATACAATTGACCATGACTAAAAACAGGACGAGGGAGATACAACCCAACACGATCAAGTGATTGTCCTTGGCTTTTGTTTATAGTCATGGCAAAGCATACCGAAATAGGAAATTGCTTTCGACAAATCTTGACTGGAATCCTTTTATCGGATGGTGTCATCTTCA
>JAOEHQ010047045.1:0-22047 GCA_025447715.1 Asclepias incarnata
ACCGCATACTGCCCAATTGGATGTCACTGCGGGTAAGGTAAAGGGCTAGCCGTCCCGTTGAATGTTAAAAAAAAAATCAAAATCATTTATGACACTTATTGGATAAAGGTTAAATTTTTTTTGCAAGATAAATAAAATTCAGATAATTATTAACTCAATATAAATAGATTTTAGAGATAAACTTATGTTATATTCAGAACATGGTGTTGTTCAAAAAATTAAAAAAAAATCTAGATCTAGAACATAGTAAAGGAATATACTCTCAACATTAACCACACACCATAATCTCCAATTTTCGACACACCAATGATGTGATGGGTTGAGAACGAAAGCATACTTTTCATCCTCTTGCGAAAAGGTGTATCCTTAAAAAATGTTGTCAATAATTGCTGGAATTCGCAAACTTGCGAAGAAAAACACTAGGTTATCCCACCAATCACCTTCTTCCTTCGTTTAGGAGATTTGTTGGTAATATTTGGGATCTATGAACTTGTTACTTGTATATAGGAAATCTGAACGGGCTTCAGATGGAGTTCCCGATCGTCACTTCAGATCAAGGTCAATCTACTGAAGACATTCTCCTGAATGTCGAAGATTGAAGGATGAAAAAAGAAGGATTCGATCAGCGGCAGGTTCCAGTCGAAGCCTTATCAGGCTAAAGAGCTGAAGAATTCATTAGTGGAAAGTTTTGATAACAAGTTTACACGGATTTCAAGGAATTACTTTTAGGAATATAATAACGGTCCATACCTTTTTTTTTTTTAAAAATTAACTTTTATTCACACATCACCCCCAAATTGGCGGGTGGATATACTTACAAAGAATTACAATAAATTGAATTTACACCAGTTATCCCATGATATCGAAACCTTTTTACCCCTGTTTTTATACCAAAAATAACCCATCGTCTTTACTCCTTGCACAATAACCTCCTTCGTAGCCTTAACATCCGAAAACCTCATCTCGTTACGGGCCTTCCAAATCATCCAACAAGTGATCACTACAATACCTCTTAAAGCCTTCTTCTCCCTTCCCTCAAGACCCACAAATTCGTGAATATTAAGGATGTCTCTGACCTCGAACAGAAAAAAGCCCGACGCCCTAACCCAGTTTCCGATTTCTTCCCAAACCTCCATTGCCACGGCACAACCACATAACGGTCCATACCTAATACCAAATCTATGTGTACCAAGTTGGAAAAAGTATTGTCAAGTACAAAGAAGATATTAATTGGCACATGACTCGAATAACTATTTGACATCGCAATTTTTGGAATTAAATGCGATTGGTGAAGAATTTCTTAAATGCTCTCGACTGCTTTTATACTTCCAAGATTCAAACTTCCTCCAAGAGTATGTCTATAAATTGAGCGACAAGCATCACATTGAAGACAAAAGGACTAAGAGCGAAATATAGCTCATGACATGAAACTTCGTAGTGCATAGTCTATCATATAAGGTTGTATACTTTTAATTTCAGATGAGTTTAAATTTATAATCTTTTATTTAATTTATTATATTTATGAAGAGAACCCTTCTAAAAGAGAGAAGAATTCAATTCAGCTGCGGGACTTCGATTTTGTTACACCACAATGAACGATATTGGTATTGGTCACATATCGTCGACGATTTTGAAGGGGAAAAAAAGAATAGAACCACATATATGTAATTATGTATGCTAGAAAGTAGAAAGAGATAACTAAGTTTTGTATTAAGCTGACCGATAGCTTTTGAGTTAATTGGCATTATTTATTTTCTTAATGTTTTATGGAACTATTGTGGAGAACTTTTGTTAGAAATGGATCACAAATCCGTTCCCAACTTCACAAAGTGGTATCTAAAGACATGAACTCAATGTCTAAAGTTGATACTTGGAGATGATGGGTCAATTAGGTCCAATGATCCATATGATAAGAGTTTCTTTGTAGATTTAAACCTTTTGCTAGAAGTTGTATACTAGGTTGAACTGTTGCAAATATGTTGGGTAAGACTAAAGGGAATGAGGCTTCTTGGGGTAGGGGGACTTGCGTCATGTGCTGCCATGTTACACCCCAAGAAGCTACCCAAAAAAGAGGGGATGGGGCATCTTTGATAGGTGAGGGACTTGTGATATGTAGCCATGGTAATGATTAGCTAGTTATTAGTTTTTTTTTTTTAAACTTTAATAATAAATAAAAGAAAATAAATCTATTAAAAAACATAAATCCTAAAAAATAAATCCGAAAATTAAAAAAAAAACATAAATCCTAAAATTGAAAAGAGTTTGATATAAAATTAAATCCATTATTTGAATATATAAATTTAATTTTACATGAATGAATAGGGTTTGAAATAAACTTTGCAAAACTAATATAATTATTTTATTAACATGTTAATAAATCAAGGGTTAAATTGAAAAACTATATTAAATATACAATTCTAAAGTTCCAATCGTCTTCCTCACCCCAAGACCCGCAAATAGCAAAAAAAAAAATTTACAACAATCTTTTATAACAGCAAAAAAAAAAAACAAAAAAATAATAAAAGAAAGATCCAACGTTCGGAATCATTAGAAAGTGGAAAAGAGAAGCGAGCAATGAGCGTCCTGTAAATGCCGCTCACCCCTCAAAATGCCTAGGGGGTGGTGTTCATGGCGGAATGAAGGCGGCATGGGGGAAGACGCCGGCCACCCCGCCCCATTTTCTTCGGTCTAAAAAACTAAAATTTTGGTAAGTTAATATGGGCCAGTAATGGGTAGTAGCCTAACAGTTAGTGGGCCTGGTCACTAATGAAAGAACCCTTGTGGTTTTTGACTTTGTAACGTTCCCGGTTTTGGACAGTATTTCCAAGTTTTATTATTTGACAATACAGTACAGTAGTACACTTTACTAATTTAGAAACTTTAGGAAATTTATTTATATTCTGCCTAAGCGTAAAATTTGTGATACTTTTAGGTTCTGCCCAACAAGGTAACGTCGATAACAAGTAATTGCGTGTATACATAGTTTTATATTGTTGTTATGAAATTCAAGTGTTGATGTTTTATATATAAAATATCGCTTTTTATGCATGTAATAACATATTAGTGACAACTCTAAGGGTTGTCAATATCAAAATCTCTTTTCGAAATACTATTACTTTTAAAATAATAAAAAAATATTGCATTTCAAGACTTTAGTTTGTATAATGATAATGTGAAACTCTTCAATTGTTTTCCTTGTATCTGCAGCTTGTTTTTGGTTCCTAAGGCCTCTCCCATTCATAAGGCCTCTCCCATCGGCCCCGTTCTCGCTCGTTCTCCCCCCCTCGTTCTTGCGTTCTCAGAACGCCGCTAGCACCGCCACCGTTCTCCTCTGCGTTCTCGCGTTCTGGCCAGAACGCCGCTGGCACGGGCCGCGTTCTGGTGGTCTCGTTCTGTTGAGAACGTGAAGGGAAGGAGGAGAGAAGCAAGGGTGGGGCCGGGTATGTGTGTATGTGTTCTGTTTCTTCTTCTTCCTTGTATATATATATATATATATATATATATATAATAGTGTGTGAGTGTGTTTTATATATGTGAGATCAGAAAATGGGGTCAAACAATACATATATATAGGATAGATATACAGAGGATATACATATATATAGGATAGATATACAGAGGAAAGATATATATATTTACTACCTGTGTGTATGTGTGCGTGTGATGGCGATTGCGAAGCACAGGTGTGGAGAATAATTATTTTATTTTGTGTATAGGATATATATATATTATTTTATTTTGTGTAGATATATATACATATATATATTAGCCAGTAGATATATATAGGATATATATATATATATTATTTTATTTTGTGTTTAAATAATAAAAATAATTATGTGGTGATGATGTGGAAATAGGAAGTTGAGAATTTGAGAATTTGATGGTATGGTTGGTAGGGGGTAAATTCTGGGTAAATTCTGGGAGGAAAGGATGATGTGGCGCTGATGCGGCAGTGAGAATTTGAGAATGTGTGGTAATGGATGGGAGAGGCCTAAGAGTCTACATAACCTCCTTAGCCTCATTGTTTCAAATGATGCTCATAACAATTGCAAATATATGTCACAAAACGTTATTTGTTGACTCCTTTTGTGCCTTCACTCATTATCCAAAAGCACCCTTAGCCACATTGCTACACAAGTACGAATTATTGAAATGTATCCATATTGGCTTTCTAAATAGATATTTGACTTTGTGCCAAGGAAAGTACAAAAAAGAGATTTGTCAAATTTCACTAGAGGTGGCAAAATGACAAAAAAGGGTTCTGGTAGTAACTGGTAGGTCTTTATGGGGGTTGGGTTGACCAACACTTTCTATCCTTTTTGCCCAGTTTAACTGTCCCTTTCTAGCTAATTTTTCTATTCAACCTTATGATATAACACATAACCCATACCGACCTATTCATAAGGAAACGGGTTTATATTTCCCCATCTACTTCCACCACTTTATCAAATTCTTACACGACAAAGGAGATAATTGTTGTTTATTAGCATTCATTAATGACTTATTTCCATTAAAGTATTTATCATTGTTAACTTATCCAAACACTGTGACGGCATTTAAGACTAAGAAGATCAACTTAATACTAATTATGATGCACCTGCAACTTATTCGATGACTGGCATGGCATGTAACATATGTTAAATACTTACATTATTTGAAATCAGTTTAAGAATATTAACATTGCGTAGACCCATCAGTATATACGATCTTCTATCATTCTTCCATTGCTTGTGATCCTAAGTGGAAAATTTCTTGTCGGCTTCTTAAATAAGCCTACTCAAACCACAATCTGGAGCTGGTTTCAGCAAAACTAGAATGTCCACAACATAAAGTGTTTGCTTAAAAGGCGTTTTTGTAGTGTCCTGAATTTCATTAATAAGGTTTTCTATACGGCTAAACCTTACAATAAAAGTTCCACACAATAGCATATGCTTCATGATTCAAAAGGCAAGACCATAGCATCCAGTCAACCTATTTTATTGACCTGTATTTCATTTATGTGCTACTCCAAGATGTATAAGTATAATATTTAGCATGTGATATGTACCTCAATCTTAGCCCAATGTTCATAAGCAGAATATTGATCCCATAAGCGTGCTTGAGTAAGTTGCTTATAGTGAAAAAACTCTTCGGTTATTTGTTTCCTCTGACGAGCATCCGATGTAGGAAGATACATGATGATACCAACCTGTCACATAGAAAGCAAGTACGATATAAGATTGTGTTTTCGAATAAATTATCTGGCTACTGCCACTTGAAGACTGAAGTTGCAATAATCAGTTTAGAATATAAATAGCCAAATTCTGCTACATGTTATTTGTTATGTAAGGGTGAAATAATCATTTTCAAATCAGCTTCTGTTTTTTTTTTTAAATGTCATTTTTCAGTTATTTTATCCATAAATAATTGGACTTTGCCACACGCTCAACCACGCAGAGGCACACATCCAACGACTAACTTCTACAGCCCGCTTTGTTACAGCAGATAGTCTAATTATGATTGTTCAACTGTACCAACATTTTCAAAAAGCCCGTCTAAATTCACTTACCCATGAGAATATATCATCATTTGATGCACTTGAGGCTGGGCTCATCAAACTTTTGCTAGAAGCAGTCCATCTCTGTTCTATAGGTGACGGAGCAGGTATCTCTTCTTTCTCTATCAACTCCATAACATCTTCTATGAATTTTAGGTCTTTCATATTCGGTTTCGATAAGGTTCCAGCAGGGAAACATGTCTCTGAGACCCACTGTTGACCACCACAGTCAAACCCCAGAATTTCATCACTCCACCCTACCCGATATCCTTCTGATCTCTTCCAAAACTCGGCCTCAGCTTCATTGATCTTTTTAACATGGTCCTTGTTAAGAGGATCAATTGACAGTAATTTATCTCTTAGTTCAGTAAAGGAAAGGTCAGAAATTTTTTGTTCGTCTGTAGATGAAGTTGCTATAAATTGGGCTCTGCATAGTAAATATTAACAAACCAAAGAAATGAGTAAACTATATGCCAGATAAGTGAACCTAAAAGTATCAAAATGGGAGAACAGGTCAAATAAGGCTGAAAATGGTAATTCTTTTGTAAGGGTAAAAAGAGTGCAGGTCGGATTGGGTTGACCTGTAACACTTTCTGGCTAAAAACTTTATATCTTTTGTAAATAATTAGTGTGTCACTACAATTATACGATATTATCTCAATAATAACCTACTTTCTTTGGAGAACATTATTCAAAAGACTTGATGCATTAAAAAATTACACATTGGGTAATATTAGACACATTGGCCTGTTTTCATTTAAATCTTCTCTTGTCTTCTTTTTTATTTTAATTTTTATTTTACCCATTAGAAATAAAACACAAAAAGTAACACCCATGGGATAAAAACATAACACACACCTACACAGTTATAAGTAAAAGGGTCAAAATTACCACCTCTAGAGCAAACAATAAACTCACCTGTATTTCTCTCTTGATTCTTTGTATAGATCACGAATAGGCAGTAAAGCTTCCTCCAAACTATATTTCGGTTTAAACGTGGGTGTACCTCTCCATTTAGAAACAGGGTTACATGTCACAACTACAACAGTGTCGGTATACGGTATGTATAGGTATTTTACATGCTTGTTGTCGTTTAGAAGCTTTCTGCAGTCCGGGAAAAAAATAAATCATAAGATAAACGTGGGTGTAAAAGAGCATATGATAGCAAACTTTTAATCAAACATAATACACATACAGAATATGCAACTTTAGTCAAACATAATACACATAAATAAAAAAAACTTAGGGCTTGTGAGCTGAAAGTGAATACATACTTGTGTTTTTTCTTGATTTCCGTCAAGTTAGATACAAAAGTGTGCTCTACAAGTTCTTGCCTCTCAACGCACTGAAGAGTGACTTCAGCAACAACCCCGAATGCACCTAGCCCACAACGAGCTAAATAAAACAGTTCTGGGTCTTTTTCTTTTGAAATTTCAATTGTTCCCTTCCCAGGGGTAACTAACTTCATGCTGATAACCTGCTCATCAATCGGGGGCAACTTTGCACCGGTACCATGGGCACCAACCTATGAAATTATATTATATCAATTTAAGAAACAAACAATGATAGAAGACAATAATAAGTACATCAACATGTTTAGAGGCAAAATGACATGTTTTACAGCTGCATGTTTGATTATTGAGACTTGAAGTATCATTTGTCAGTTTTTAATGTCTGTATGAAATTATTTTGTTCACGGGTATATGATGATTTAAGGGTCAAATAACAAGTACACATTTAACAATGAGTCCTAAACTTAAACTTCAATAGTATTTGGTTATTACAACTTCAAATAACAAAGCACAGACGAACACCACTCGATGTGACCAAATTTATAACAGTGAATATTCTTACTCTGATTATTTATATACTATTATATAAAGCATTTAGCCTCCCACACTTTAACATTCAACATCACCAAAAAAATTGTGTCACATCTGATACGATACTACTGGAGCCAGTCCAGGGGGGGTTAAGTGTTTATAATTATTGGTAACTACTTGTTCACCAAGTCATGTCTAGGTTAAATAAGGGCTGCCAGCCCCATTAGGGATTAGGTTTGATATTGTTATTTAGTTCTGATTGAACTTGTTAGGAGTTTCGGGAACTCGAATCCTGTTTTGGAGCTACTAGAGCTCGAATCCAACTTATCCACTTTATCAATTGATTATTTCTTTATCATTTATTTGCTGTTCTTTTCTATTTACTGTTGGGATTCTTGCTGGTACATAACAACATCCTTCTTTATATCCAAGTTACCAAATACCATCCACATCATCCTCCTTTATATCCATGTTGCCAAACACCCTCTCTTCCCCACTCTTACACAACCACCTCCGGCCACCGCCAAAAACCACCGTAAGCCAAAACTAGTTCAATATTACAAAATCAGTCTCAGAATCCACATCCAAACACTCCTACTTTATGGGACCAACCAAAAATTCAGCCATATACAGACTAGCTTAGCTTATTTTGCGGGCTTATCTTATTTAAATTTTAAGAAGTCAATAAGCTCATTTTGACCAACTTGAGTTGGTTGCCTATTTAAACCCGTAAACTTAGGGTGAATAGCTCATAAGCCGGAGAAAAGAAAAATAACACAAGAATGAGCTTATTGGCTTTTTGAATTCCATAAAGCTGATAAACCCTAGCCCCTAATTATAAGCTAATGTCTGTCCAAGCGATGGTAGCCTAGTGGTCAGGGGACGCAACAAAAAAGCGGAAGTTCAGGGTTCAAATCCCGGCTCCATGTCCCTTTAACTACAGTATTATGCAATTTACCTCTTTCATTTGGTTGTGGGGGAGTGATAACGGGTACACCCTTAAAACATGCTATGATACATATATAAAATCCTATAAATACTTTGTATTATTGTATATCATATTCATACTTAACCAAACAGACAGACAACATTATCACATTATCTAAATATTAACATAATAATCCAACAATGCCATCATTATCAAAAATAAAACCTGAACAATGCCACCAATTTGTTGTTCTCTAATAGATGCAAAATTCTGCAAAGTAATCCCAAACTCTTTAATCTCATCAACAAGTTGTTGAACCCGAATTCCGGCTTGAACCCGAACCCTTTTCTTCTCTTTATCAACTTCCAAAACTTTATCCATCAACCCCAAATTCACCATTCCACCACGGGCCAACCCGATACCATTCGGAGACAAACCCGACCCAACGGGTCGAATCCTCTGTTTCTTTTCATTAGCATCATTAACAATCCCTTCCAATTCATTCAAACTCTCGGGCTGTTTGAAGACCCGGGTCTGTACCTCGTGGGTCCCACTCCAGTTCACCACCGTGTGTAAATCATCCGGCAGTGGGGCCCACCGGAAAAGATGGGCTTTTTTGTGTTTTGCATTTTCTGGAAATGGAAATGAGTAGTATGTTCCGACAGCGCAGCCGACCAAAAGGGCGGCGTATCCAAGGTACTTTCGGGTTTCTGAGGATGTTGATGAGGCGGCGGAGAGTGGCGGCGGTGTTGGCGGTGGCGGTGTTGGCGGCGGCGGTGATGATGAAAAATGACGGCTGAAGTTTAAAGATTGAAGGGGTCTTTTGAGTTTAAGTGATCGGAACATTTGTGTGTTAGTTTTTTTTTTCCTTTTCCGGTGACACTACTATATTTCTGTGTGTGTAAAATGAGATATGGACAGATTTGCTTTTGTAATGTTTGATCCCTCAAAGGTTGGTTTAGTTAAGATTTTGGTTCTTTGAGTCTTTATCATTTGACTTTTATATTTATTTATTATATTATATTATATTTTATTTTATATGTCAGTAATAGGAATTACAAACTTTTCTCTAATCAAATGTCTAACTAGCATTGTGTCATGTAATGCGATGATGACATATGATTTTGGGTAGTAACTTGGTTTTCTTTCTGAATTTATAGGAAATTTAAAATTTGTTGGGGTGATGGATGTTGGCAATGTGACGATATCGATGGCGATTTGTGGAAGGGGTTTTGTGACAACGGATAGCAAGAGTGATCGTAGTGACGGCTAAGGTTGTGATGGATGATGTTGGTGGTGTGAAAGATGATGACATGTCATGTTTTTATTAGGTAGCGGAAAGAGATGATGTATTAATTTTATATTGGTTGAAAAAAGTGAATGGTGTGTTGTTTTCTTCTTGTTGTAACTAAATATAAAAGAGGCGGGATGTCATGTTTTATGTAATAGAATAAATGATATGGCTTTTATGAATATGATCAAAGAGAAAATAAAACAAATCAATCTCAAAAACTTATAACAATCAACGTTATTTTATATCTAGGTAAAGCGACAATGTGAAAAGCTTAAACATAAGGCCTCTCCCAACGGTGCGTTCTCGGACCTACGTTCTCACCGTCACCACTGGCACCACCACGTTCTCGGAGCGCGTTCTGACGAGAACGCGAGAACGCCATTGGCACGGCTACGTTCTGGGCTCGCGTTCTGGGCTTGCATTCTCTTGAGAATGTGCACGAGTTGAAATGTGTGGGGGCCCTTGTCATGTATAACGTTCAAAAAAGAATATTAAAAATAAAATAAAATCACGGCACTAGCCATGTTTAACAAAAAAAAAAAATTAAAAACAACCCACACTATATATATACAACACATATTAACACATACAATCCACAACACATATATTATTTTCTATACAACAAAAACAACCAAATCACCACTACGTCAAACCGTAACAACCAAACCTAACCCAAAACAACAACGAATTGGAGTAGTAGTCGACATCGACGTATGCCTATTCAAATCAAAGACTACACTTGGACACGAGAGGAAAAAAATGCTTTGTTCGAAGTTTTTACTATAGTTTCTGAAGACCCGAATAAAAGCAATGATCAAACTCATCATGACTTTTGGAAGAAGAAAAAAAATGTGGACCGAGTTTCATATGCAGTTAGGAACTTACTCGGGTCGTACTGAGAAGTCAATTCGTTCGAAATGGAACTACGGTGAACAATGGAGTTGGGACTTCTATTCTTAATAGTATTTGTCGTATTTTATAATTTAAGTAGCTGACGTGTAATGTTTTTAAGTATTAATGTAATGTTGTTAATTTAGTTTTAATGGATTTTTAATATGTTTGAATTTAAATAATAATATGTTTTAGTTTTAAAAATAGTATGGTTTTAATTTTAAAAGTAATATGTTTTTAGTTTAAAAATTAAATAAATATGAAAAATGTAGTAAAGGTTGATGTGACATAAGATGATTGGTTAAAAGTAAGGGTTGAGTGAAGGTTAGGAGGGTTAAGTTGTAATGCCAACCCCCTAGGTTTCTTCTTGGTATTCTCTCAAACAAGGAGAGAAACAAAAAATTTCTTTGTTTTGTTTAATGGTGTCCGGCGCAAAGGGAAGATAAAGCAAATAATCTAGAAGTTGGGAGTGTGTGTATCCATCACGGTTTCTGAATCTCTACTCTTTTTACATTTTTATTTAGTAGTTTTAATTATTCTTCTAATCAGATTAGTTTTTAATTATTATTTGGGTTTTGCTAATAACAACCCTATGCGTGCATAAAAAGTTGTAAATTTTATCATAAAATTCAGGGAGTAGGCTTTTTATATGTAAAGTACAATTTGTTTATGCATGTTGTTAACAACACCTAGGGCTGTCATTAGAAAAATCCTTATTATTTTGTGTGATGATATGTATACAGCTAGTAGTTTGAGTTATTTTAATGGGATCAATATATTGGATTGTTGGGTTTGGGTATATTTAAAAGAAGAATGTTGTGTAATTTCGGTGGGGGTTTTGTTTGTTTTATTCTTTTTGATGGAGCTGTGTTTTTTTAATAGATATATAGATTTAGATGTAGATGGATGAATGGATGACGACGGGGATGTATAGATATAGATATAGATATTGATTAGTTTGGGGAAAAAATAGCTAAAACGACAAAAATATTCTCATGTGCAATGCACGGAGGTACTTAACGGAGGAAATAAACGGTTGTTAGTGAAAACGACAACTACACTTTATGGTGCCTATGGTTTGCTGTTGTTGGCCTCGTGACTTCTCCCGAGTGGGTAATTCGATTTGATTGATGGCTAGCCGAATGAATTGTGATAATGGAGATCTCGATCAAAGTGGAGACCATGTTTTACATGGTCATTCTAGATGGTGAGGAAAGTTGGATGGCAAGTGGGCAAGGAATGTTTTGGTCTTTTTACAAGAATGATTTGTGTCTTTCCAGACCGTCAAAAAGCGATCGTAGGCCGCCATCCGAGGTACTTGATTCTATTTATGATGAGGCCACATCGGGTATACTGCGAAATGATCATCATAGGAGGGCGTTATACATGATGGAGATGTATATATATATAGATATTGATTGGTGTTAGGTCCATTTGACCGGTGAACACGAGATCTGTACGACATCTGAGTGTGCAGAATCCATTCAGATTCGTTCTGGAGGCTATAAACATTCACGCATAAAACAAACGAATATGGATATAGAATTGGAGATTTAACAAAACGAATTCCTTTATTATTCAATCATCCTGATTACATGAACAATTACAAAACCGTATACATGAACATCTCAATAGTAATGGATCGATACATATGGAGACGACTTTATAATAATGAATTACATAGTGGTGGAATGGCGAGGCATAGATCTGTACCCCAATCCCTATGAACGATTTCTGTTGCAACTCAAATCATCAAAATGAAACCCTAGACATATATGACGTATATATAGTAAAACAATGAATACATAGGCTGGGCTTGGACAATTTGGTGGGCTTGAAGCTTAATGGCTTATAGGTGAAACTAATATAGGAAAAAGTAGTATAGGTGAAACTAGTATAAGTGAAACTAGTATAAGAAAAATAATATAGGAAAACTAGTATAATAAAGGGTCGTATAGGTGAAAGTAGTACGTCAACCCCCTTGTCCTGAATTGTATTACAACGGACACCAAAACATGCACTAAAAATTGGTTTTGGGAAGAAGATACTAAAACGACCCTCTCATGTGGGAAATAAACGGTTGTTAGTGAAAATGGTTGGCGCTGATAAAAACGACAACTGATGGGGAAAAAAAAGCACAAGTATTATTCTTGATAATTTGCCACACCACATGAGGCATTTGTGAAATTAAGTCTATTATGTTTGAACAGTAAATTAGGATCATTGACGGGGCACCAGTGCACCCATCATCTCCACTCCCCATAGGAGAAAACCCACCCCATAGGTGAGAGAAAACTTTCTGACCCAACATAAAATCCCAAATTTTTGTCACATATGAGACTTAAACCCATGTCTTCCCCCATTATTCAAGTCACTGAGTACCTTACATCAACCACTTGGCCTGGGGGTCATTTTTTTTTTTTAATTAAATACAAGTGTTCGGATAAAAAGTCGTTTGAGCCCATAACATCCATTTTTATTCTACATATCGTCCACCTCTAGACTATCATCATCATATCGCAATGCAAGTAATCAATATAGTGTTGATGGTCATGATCATGATTGTGATCATGGATAGATTGGTAGCCGGTACGGAAACATCAAATTTTACCCATAAATTTCTCACAAACATTTTTTTTTATATAAATAAGCTAAAATTCATAATTTTATTTGATACCCGCTAATTTGTCACAGTTCATTTGTTCCATTCTACCAGGTATTTCGTCGTAAACATTTGATATTTCTCATGTTTTACAAATGACAGGCAAATGAGGTGACGGATAAGAAGGTCACATGGGTTGTAATCAAATAAAAACTAGAAAAATATTAAAAACCAAGGAACACATTTCTCCCAACTTCTTTTCCTTCTTCCTTTTTTTTTAATAATTTTTTTACCTTGTTTTTTTCATTTTTAATTTTTTAAAATTATATATATTTTTTATTAATAAAACCCACTCAAAAATAAATAAATAAATAAATAAAATTTCGGATGATGATGCGGTACGGGTGTAGCCCTGGAGGGTATTAATAAGGGGTAGCTGGTGGGGTGATAGGTCATAGGGGGTGATCGGTGATAGAGTGATCTACCTGACGGGCTCCGCCCTTAGCCGCACGGGCTCTGCCCGAAAATTAAAAAGTCATCGAAAGTATATCGGATGACCTCTCTAATGAAAGAATACAGAATTTTAAGAACACCCATATAATTTTTATAATTTATCGTTGTACGGTTTTTAAGATAAAATATTTTGAATGAATTATATGAAACTAGTTATTTATGGAGGCGATAGAAGAAAGAGAAAAATGTGTGGTTGAGAATTGTACCTTAGTTTTCACTTTAATTATAATTTGCAAATGAACATTTAGCATTATGTATTATATTGTAACAATATTTAAAAGTTTATTATTTTCATGTGAAATAAAAAAATATGTATGGTACATATTCGAATAAATTTTAAAATATACAAAAATGGTTGATGCATGTACATATTCGAATAAATTTTAAAATATACAAATTATTACTTTTATCTAATCTAAATCTAAACACCTTATAAAGCATTTAGGAGGTGTCTTAATTTTTAAAAATTTTAAACATTTCTTTATATATCATATTATTTAATATCATTTAATATTTATATTATTTATATATTAATTGATTATATATTATTTTTATATTAATTTACATAATCAATTTTAACTATTCTAATAATAATAACAAACACATTTTTTTTATATACTCGTGTGTTATGCAGTCTAGAACCGGCAGTCGGCGAAGCCGACGGCCGGCCACCATCACCTTTCCATGCATGTACTGAATGAAGTTTACGAATTTAATATCCACTATAATTTAAATTTTTTTGAAAAATCATTCATCACCGTGCATCGCGCGGGTACATTCCTAGTAAAGGTAAAAACAAACGGACGTAAGTTGTTTCGGGTCAATCGGACCTGTTTTACCCGTACCTAAAATATTACCTGTTTTGACCCATTACCCAACCTGCCGGAGCCTCCCCCATTTTGCCACCTGTACTTGGTATGTCTTTACCTTCTTATTTACTTTTTGTCACAATTGCCCTATAATAATTGCAGATAGCGAAGGTCAAAAACCTCTGCATTGTTGATCAGTGGCCATATTGATGTTGCAGAATTGGTATTGAGCTGGAATGCTGATGTAAACTTGAAGGTAATTATATACAACTGTTGTGTAAATTAAAGATAAGAGCCGTAAGCAGCTCAATTTCTGGCCTGAATTGATGTTTGTGCTTATTTTATAACAAAATTCAAGGACAACGAAGGCCAAACACCATTGCATTATGCTGCTGTTTGGGAGAGGGAAGCAATTGCTGGGTTACTCGTGAAGAGAAATGCCGGAACAGGTATAAAAGATGGTGTATCCTTGTGATCTATCTAACTCAAACTGGCCATGGATCCAAAGAAGTCAAAAAGTATGTACCTTTCACACCATCCCCTCCATACACTCTTAATATCAACGGTTTAAGGGTCTATATCTTTCGCAGTTGGTAAACAACCATTATTTAGTATAGTCAACCTTTAAACAAACCACGTTTTTCTTTTTAACCCGCTTTAATATTTTTACATACAAGTGGTTTGTATAAATTGTCTATCGACAACCCGTGTTTTCACACGGGTGTTACATCTAACATACACCATTCCCATTAATAAATAACATGTACAATATTTGAGAGTGTATGGAGGGGATGGTGTGAAAGGTACATACTTTTTGACTTCTTTGTCACATCCAATACTATTACTTTCTTTCTTAACACGCTGCATTGGTACAAAGTCAAAAGAGTACCCCTCTACCTTGATTTATCAGACAACCCATTTAACGTTTGTTAATGGGCTCGAATTATTCAAAGGGGAGAGGAAATGTATAAATATCCATTGCTTAATAAAAATATTAATAATAACTAATACTTTCATTCAAATATTTTTGATGTAATACAAGTGTACTTAATTTCAAATACTAAAAAATTAATGTTAGTGGGCTGTGCGTCGCACAGCCATAAACACGCTATATATATATATATATATATATATATATATATATATGATCACCTTCAAGGATTTTGTTAGCAATCTGTTGGTTGTATTCGTGTATGATTGAGGTCCAAAACATGAACCACAATGGGCAAATAATTAATAGGCCCCAATAACCCGATAAACCTGAATGCAACTCTCAATTTAAACACAACTAGGCTTTAAGGTCGTGGATGCACGACTAGGGTCGTGTGAGTCACTGGAGTAGTCGGTAACAGCCTCTCTGAAATCTTCCCACTCCCCGACACCAGACACAAAAACCATCACCACCTCCATTAATATATATATTACTTCATCTCTGTTAGTATGTAATATAGATAATAGGGAAAATGAAGAATGCAGCAGACAGTAGGCTGGAGCTCTCACAATTTTTTTTTAATTTTGCCATGTGATGAAAAGCCCCCCCTAAATGTGAGGGTAACAGCAGCCAAATATATACAGCTTGCTGTATATATGATATGCCCTAGATAATAACCATCAATATAATATTATATATATATATATATTACTACATGTCTACATCAACTCCAACTACCCAGAATCCCATATACAAAAATGTCATTCATTATCTAAAGCACAAAAAATATAAATGGTGGCGTTTCGGTGACTGGAGCTCCGGCATAGATGACTCTAATCTTGACCCGCCCGAAGATGGTTCTGATCTTGACCCACTGAAGATGGCGTTGGCAAAGATGGTTTCGAATTTAGATTAAACTACACTTAACTACTTTGATTTTGGATCCACGCCCTTCTTTGACTTAAACCCACTTTTTGAAAGAACTCTTGAGAGAAGGCAAATACATAAGCTCATCTGACTCGCCCCAATCCCAAATCAACCGGACCAATTTCATTCGATTTCTGACCCACTTAATTTTTTTTCCATTTCGACTTTAACATCTGGAATTTCAAGCTATGGAGATAAATGGATATGATATAGTAAAAATATTAGTACAACAATGGTTATATTGCTAGATGGAGAATATTAGAGCAATACTTTACCTCTCTTCCAACGTCAAATGAAGCTAATTTGAACTGATAAGATAACTCTATATCGGGTGGCAGGCTCTAGTATAACATGCTCGTCTAACTGCAAGAGAACCGTTTCAAATAAGCATTTAAATTTTCTTAGCTAGTCATCTCAGTAGCATCAATAACAACTTTGAAGCAACGATCCACAACCCATTTCCCTAATAAATACTGTAACCTTATGAGTCCTACATTGGTCAAATATCTATGCCCTAAAGAGACTCAGACTCCCAACTTAAACTTAGTGGGTTTCAATGAGTACCATTAGACAAAACGCTTCTCGCTAAACAGTGTGCACTACATTTATGGGAATATCATAATTTGAGCTGCTTTCACTAATAAACATAACTCAAGGGAAGAAAAACTGGTAATTGCAACTAAATTCTGTTGTTATAACATTTTTAAAAGGAGACAACATATTTAAAGCATACCTTGCAGCAACCAGGCGTGTTGACAATTAGGGACACCCCACTGTGATTGGGAGATAACCAACTGTTTTTGGTAACGATCATATAGGGCACTTATATATATGTCAAAAAAATCTTAGGATCTCTTTTTGATGAAATGTCATCATAGAAGAAGCATCTGCGAAAATATGGGTCAAAAATGAAAAAAGTAATGGTTAACTAACACCACTTAATACCTCAGTTGTGAAATTTAACAAAAAACATATCACTTGCAAGGAAAAAACTAATAGATTGTGTTACATACATAAAATCTTGATCCAGAGAAAGTCTTTCAGGTCGGCCCAAATAGATCCACACCAAATGTCAACTGATTTGATTCTAACCCGGGTTTTAACCAAGTCACCCGTTGTGCATTTCGGCCACCTAAACTTTAAAGCTCTGTGCTTAGTTTAATTAAACTAAAATGTATAAAGAACTTTCTTTTAACCAAGTCCATTGAGTTTAAAATGATGAAGGCATGTTAAGTGACTTTTCAAAAAGTTGGTAATAGATCTGTTCTCTTTTTTACAAATATTTTCCTTAAGAGTGCGACTTGAACACTTTAAAAAAGAAAAAGCAAGTGTAACCCTGTGCAAAAAGAGACTTTGATATTTGAGATCAAACACATCACTTTTAATAGATAACTTTGTAATAGATTAGCTTAGTTGCATCATTATACAACCGAGAATTAGCTTAGTTGACCTCAATACCCAAAATACAGCTTTTTGTAACATATGGGAAAAATGCTCATTCGAACACCCACCTAAAACGAAAGTGATAACCATATAGTAACAGTTGGTGTCTACACTTAGCCATAAAAACCGTTTACATAAAAATATACCTTAAGCTTGTCTTTTCTCTAGTTAAGTAGCTTGACAGCACCAAGAAACATAGTAGTATGAGCATCATGCCCACATCCATGCATCACGCCGTCCTTTTACTCTTGTGTTCACAGTCATTTAACTCCTATAACTTACATCGATATCATACATATATTAGCTGTTCGTTCTTCTTTGTTGGAGTTGATATTAGGTAGATCTTCTTCAAACGCTTCAGTGGCATTGTTGAAGATTCATTGCTGCCATCATCTTCCAGGTTCAACACCCAACTCCTTCAAAGGTTTCGACGGGGTTGCTGGAGATTCATTCTTACTATCACTGTGTGGTCCCCAAATGTGGATTGGGAACTTCAACCTCGGGTAAAGGGTCAATCACTTGTGCACAGTTAAAACTTTCGTATTCTCCAAACTGGTAATACGTTCCACTTTTTATCACGAAGACGTAGGTAGTGACAATCAGATTCCGCAAAAAACGCTGGGAGCACAGGATACTCAACCGTCGCATCCTGCACATGGCAAAGGGACCAAATAGATTATATGTGATCGTTATTTATATCAACCAAGAATCTTAGACCAGGCATATACCTCAAGTTGTGACGCCATCAATGATTCCGTCGGGTGCTTAACTAACCTTCCTGCCATCTCATTGAACATAACAACGACAGGCTCAGTTGTCCCATCAGTGACATTAACTTGCAGCCTACACCTGTTTAGATTAGAATGCAGCCCTTTAGTTGACTTGTAAAGTTAGAGGAGCGTAAAAAAGCAAATGACACAAACTTTATTATTTGTCAATACGACACACCTCTTTTTTTTGACTTATCACGTCCCCACGGCAGTAAATCGCGAAGAGTTTCGAGGGTTGGCAGAGCCTGGATAAGCGGAAGCCCGGTATCTACAATCTCCACCCGTCTAAACTCAAAACAACTTAGACAGGTGAAAATGAACTAAATACTACGTATCTTTAAGAAATATCCACATACACTTACCTAACTACAGCCCTGAATGTTCTCAATGCAGGGATATCGTCACTGTCAATAATCAGTGTAGATGAAGAGCTTGATAGGCAAGGATTACCTGCACCACAATCACGTTGGTTGATTATGTCCTATACAGAATTGAAAAACTTGTGCAAGAAGGGGGAAACTTTACCAAGATACTCTTTCACAGTCATGGATGTCAGAATGATGTTGTATGGAGCAGAATGTTGTTCCTTTTTAGCCACCATCTCGTCATCCAACACTCCCCACAATGTAACTCTCATTTGTTGGCCACTGTGTACCAGAGGTTAACATTATAAGCTGTATGATATGGGCGACACATGGGACTAACAGCCAATAATGAAGGTATCAATGACAGTCACATATACGCACCTTTCATTAGTAAGGTTGAACTCCACATTTTGTTTGCCACCAGATTTCTTGCAGGCTTCCCAACCGCCGTAACATACCCAATGACATCTGCGTAGTCAAGAATTTGGTCAAACATTCAACCCAACAATTCAGGGGTTAGGTTCTGATTTTTTTCTACCAATATAAATACATTACGGGTCACACGACACAAAAATGCCCAAATTAAGCAAAGCCGACTATACGTTCCATGTTTCGCCATGCAATGTAGTTGCCCAAATTAAGCAAAGCCGACTACATTACGGGTCACATGACAGTAAACCGCGAAGATTTATCATAAAAATATCAACACTAAGAATGATTTCATTACCTTCTTATCGGTAACTATAAAATTGGTGCTCATAAACCATCCATTGACACTGTTCACGTCCCATCTACAACACACCATCACCATCATAGGTCCAAGTGACCCCTCAATCAACTGGTCAAGAAACATAGGCTCCATTGTATGCGCACTGTGTGTTTAATCGAGGGTCATACGAATAATAAACAAAGGCCATGAAACCGGATGTTATATAGCAACAAATGTGCACCTTAAAAAGTAAATATTGCAGAGTCTAACAACAGTAGTGTAATATTCAAGGGAAGAGACATTAGTAATTTTTATACTACCAATTCTCTATTTTTAACGCAGGTGCCTAAAAAAACGCAGGTACTCCACATTTAATATCATATTTGACATAAACAATAGCTTTTCAGTTCATCTAGATATAATGGTGCTAACCATGTAGAAATGTTGAAAAATCATAAGCTACTCTTCGAGGCAATTCATCAAACGCCTATTGTGGAACCTTACAAAAATCGCACAACAAATCATTATAAAGTGAAAGAATTTTCACAATTTTTAAATACCCAAATCATAAAAAAGAGAGATGAAACAGAGATAGAGGAGTTTCAATCCAAAAATCTCCTTGATATTTCAATCCAAGAATTTGTCATAACCAATAAAATTAATAATAAATCAAAATAAAACACAAACCTTAAAGGAACAATGTTTGACCCTACAACAAAACAATAGGAACAGATTCAATGTCCTACAACCGTATTCAGTTTCAATAACAAACAAACAAATAATAATAATAATTAATAAAAAGAGAGTGCACCTAATGAGGATTTTTGCAAGTTGTTGACGGTTGACATTGAGAATCGAATAGGAATCAAAATCAAAATGATGGTTAATGTGTAGGAAGGTATGTGAAGACTAAAGAGGATAAATTGAGAAAGAGAAATAAGCAGATAATTATGACAAAATTTACGCGTGTGCCTGAATGTTAATGTCATTCAATCATCACTTCTCATTAATTAACTATAATTCAAGCCGGAAATCAAATTTAAACACAAACCTTGAGGAACAATGTTTGCTTTCTATCAATCCTACAACAAACAATAGTAACAGATTAAACTAAAAAGGATTCAGAGAAGAAGGCAATATTTGAATTCAAACTGAAATTATATATTATATATTATATATATAAACCAACTTTGGTTTGTGAGTGGCTACCACTGTAGCTAAGGGTACAAGTCAAGCAGCCTAATGTACAACTCAATAATGCACGCACTGTAGCACTGTAGCGTGCACTGTAGCAATGTATTTTTATTTTTTTTATTTGTCTTCCATTTATACATAAAAGGCAACTTGACTTTGTGATAGTAAACATCCTGTAGCTAATAGTATAAATTTTTTAACATGTTTAATAAGCCCCGTTGCGAAACACGGGTAATATTACTTGTTAATAATATTTGGGAATCTTATCTCTAAAAGTGATTACCTGTTCCTTCATAATCAAGATGGGGAGGAGGATGGTCGGCTTTACATTTTTCTACGAAGGCATAAACCATTTGAAGCTAAAGAGTTTTATCTGCAACTGAAAGTTGCAATTGAATACAGAGAAATTTAATAAATCATTTAAGAATTCATCAATAGGAGTGATAATTTAGACTCAACTTATATAAAATTCACACCTGTTCGACTCAAAAAAAAAAAAAAAAGGAAAAATTCATTAATAGGATATGAATACCTGAATTAAAGTAGCAGAAGGAAACCAGGTTTTCTTAAAGCAATAAACATTGATGGCATACAAAAAGGCACAATCATTACTGTAAAGATTGTTTAAGCCCTTAATTTGAAGACACTAACCCTCATTATTGTAGAATTGATGTCTAACATCAACTTAACTTTTATATATAGATAGAAGATAGAAAATATATTTGAAACCCCAAGGATTTAAAAGATACCAGATAATTAGGGGCCGTTTGGTTCGCAGAATGTTTTTGAAGGAATTGGAATCTGTCAAGGGAATTGGAATTTGAAGGAATTGGAATTGGAAAGTTTTAAAACTTGTCATGTGTTTGGTTGACAGAATTCAACAGAATTCAACTAGGGAATTTTAATTGAAATTGTGGCAAATGACAAAATTACCCTTTTTAAACTTTTATAATATCTTAATAAAATAATAATAATAACATAAATAATATCATATTCTATTGATAATAATAATAAATAATATATAATAATGATAATGATAATGATAATAACACATGTCCCTTCGTCAAACCCTTCGTCCCCCCAGATCCCCAATTTCTTTCTTTCTTTTCTTCGTCCCCCACCCTTTCTATTTTCCAATTTTATTGTTCTATCATATTATTGATTTCATATATATTTTCGATACATAAATGAAGTGAACATACACCTTTTCGATCTCTCCGCCGTTTCCATCCTACAAACAAATATAACTGAAGTAAGCTTTTGATTACGGTTTCGATCTGTCCGTCGTTTCCATTCGCCCGTAAGGTTT
>JAOEHQ010047046.1:0-11094 GCA_025447715.1 Asclepias incarnata
GATTTTGTGTCAAGCTTAAATTTAAGCTTGCTTATTTTTGAAAGATGATCAGAATTAATCATATAATCTGATACAAATCCTTTTTCGTTTTCACTAAAGTTGACAACTTCAGTTACTTGTTTTTCATTTGATTCTTCCGAATCATTTTTAAACATGTTATTTTCCATGTTTAAATTTTTAAATCAAGTTTTAAATTAAAACTTAATACTATTTTTTCAAAACCAACCTGGTTTTATTGTTTTTATTGAGAGTAAATCCCATTTTTTTTAAAAACGACATGGCTCTGATACCATATATTTTACCATATATATGTTTTACCATATATATGTTTTACCATATATTAACACATGTCTTCAAAAATATATGTTTTACCATATATTAAAAATGTATGGTAAATATCAATTGCCCAGTTTTCTTGTAATCGCCGGAACAAATGACTTCCGCACCTTAATTGCGCTAAATCTTCGTTTAGTTCTACTAAATGAACAAATGAGACGCTTGTCTCTACAAATTCATTAAACAAATGACTTCCGCACTTTACAAGCGTAGAAGTCATTTTTAAGTTCTAAACAAATCGATTCTATGATGAATCAAATAAATTGATTCTATGATGAATCAAATAAACTCCAACCCGGAAAATAATGGTTAAATAAAACGAAAAACTTTAATTTAGGCTTTGTTATGGGTTGGGTAGAAAGTGTTATAAAGAAAAAGTAGAGGAACCTATGATGTAAAATTCGGCCACAGGGAACCGTCTATTTGCACTTGTTGTAAATGTCTGTGTATGAATGTATGTGTTTATCATCGAAATTGTAGAGAAAAATCTATCTAAGAAATCAACCAAATATATATATAGTGAAATTAAGTGATTTGGATCAAAACCCAGTTGTTTTTAAACATTATTACTGGAAAATTTTTATTGTAATGTTGTTGTAT
Organism: Asclepias incarnata; assembly: GCA_025447715.1. Taxonomy (NCBI): domain Eukaryota; kingdom Viridiplantae; phylum Streptophyta; class Magnoliopsida; order Gentianales; family Apocynaceae; genus Asclepias; species Asclepias incarnata. The sequence continues at coordinate 937 of JAOEHQ010047046.1, forward strand.
TGAATTGAATTGAATTGAATGATGGGAGAGTGTAAGTAAAATAAAGGGTGAAGAAGACGAAGAAGAAATGGAAAGCGGCGGCGGCGGCGGAGGAGGAGAAGGAGGAGGAAAGTTGGTAGTGGAAAAAGTAGGTGGAAAATCAAGTGTAACAAGATGCTTCTCCAAATACCCTCTCAAGTTCATCCTTCCAACTAAGGTAGCTGATTAATTACCTCCTTGGCTCCTTTATATATATATATATATATAATATATATATATTGCTCATACATACATACATACATAAATTTATATATGTATTCATATAATTCATATATATTTATATAATCTATATATGGTGCTGCTGGTGTATCAGGCAGGGCGTTCCGATGTTGATTCTGTATGGATCTACACTCTTACTTATGGCGGCGGCATTGTTTCCGTAACCTCCTTATCTTATTAAATACTCAAATTGTTATATTTTTATCTATCTATGTATTCTATTTCATCGATTTTTCTGTTTTAAACTTATCCCCTTGTGTTATTGTATCTATATATACATATAATAAATGTATGTATTCAACTCTCAAAACATATGTTGTATTGTATGTATCAAAGTTTCATTTCATTATAGTGTGGATGAACCTGGTTACCTCTTTAACAGATACTGTAACAAGTATTTTTTTCTCACGTGGCGGCCATAGAAGTTGCCTTGTCATCAAAACCGGTTCACAATTATATGAGCTTGCCTACATACAATCCGGAAAATTGGAAGTTTGATACATACAATACAAGTTTTGAGAGTTGGATACGTACAATAACAAAACGTGACAAGTTTAATACATTGTTATGCACTAGTTTCTTTTCTTATTTATTGTTATTATGCGTTTGTGATTATAGGGTGATTGTATTTTGTTTGATGTAACAATTGAAGATGGTTGCACTGCTGTTTTGACAACTCAGGCATCTACTAAGGTACTGCTTCATTTTCTTCTTCACACACACACACACACACACATATGTGTATATATATATGTATGAATGTATGTATGTATGTATATTCTATTGCGTTGCACTGCCCTTGCTAAGTTTTTTGATTTAATGCTTCATACGCTCTCTTTTGTGTCCATTACAAAAAGAAGACTCTTATTATTATTATTATTATTATTATTATTATTATTATTATTATTATTATTATATAATAGTGTTGATTGGTATTTCGTTCGATGTGTGATGAGTTTTACATGGGTTGTATAGGTTTACAAATCGGTGGCCCTGAAGTGCTCTAAGCAAATGATGGAGGTAAAATATGCCAAAAGGTTCTAATATGTGCTTTGATAATCTTACAAGTCCTCTATATATGTTTATCTAGCTATATATATGTATAAATAAACTCATTACCTTCGATTGAGTTTCAGCATGTACTTTTTGGCAAAGTTTTGTATTGAAGTCATCTTTTTAAGCATCGCCCTCCTTCCGTTTTATTGATGCTATTAATTTTCATTTAGAAGGTTTTCGTAATTTTTTATAAGTGAAGTTATATTAAACCACTTGGCATGCCAAACATTCTAGTTTCAATGAGACAAAGTTCGTTATTGTGATCATGTGTTCAAATTTTATACTATTTTATTTATCATTTCTTCATGATGAGTGTAATACGGTAATACCAATATTTATTAGATTGGCTGGCTCTTATGTGTCAGGTTCAAAATATGTTGAAGGTTTTTATATGTGATGGTGATGCCAAAATCTTTTAAGGGCATCTCCAATGTACTCACCAAATAGTGCATCAATTTTGGTGTAAAATGGAAATCTTTTTACACTAAATATGGTTTTTACTCCAACGTATACATAGAGTACCCCAATTTGATTTCTCTCCAATGTTTTGTATAAAATAAGAATTCTTTTAAATTTTCACATTTAGGAATTATATAAATTAAAATAGATAGCTATGGTATAAAATAAAAAACAATATATTGTGTAATATGATAGAAATAGATGGTATTGAAATTTGGTGTGATGTTTGGTGTTTACTTCAAAGTTGGTGTAAATGTCCAAAAATTTAGTGTTATACTAAAAATTACACCAAATTTGGTGACTTGGTTGGAGATTGATTTTGTACACCAAAACACCAAATTTAGTGACTTGGTATATACATTGGAGATGGTCTAATAATCTTACAAAATGTTATGCTATGGGAAGAAATATAGTGATGTTCGTTCTCATAACCACATGTGAGAAGAATTGAAATGGAACCCAGAAAATATAAGATAAAGTTTTATTGTCTAACTAAAAGTAGATATCTGCTTTGACTTTTTTTTTCTTATTTGAAAACTTGTTAAAATGTCTAATATTTCCAATGTAATAGGCAAGAATAGGGAGTGATGCCCTTTTGGTTGTCATTCCAGATCCGGTGACATGTTTTTCTACCGCAAGGTACTCTCAAAAGCAAGTGTTCAACATCATGTCCGGCTCGAGCTTGCTTGTTGTTGATTGGATCACCAGTGGGCGCCATGAAAGTGGAGAAAAATGGGATTTCACTCTATATCAAAGCACCAATCATATATTTTTGGAAAATAAACCTTTGTTTCTTGACACGGTATCTTTTCTATTCGTTATCTTTCTTTTAGAGTCACTTCATATTTTACTATGGAAGGGTATATGTTAAATCCTTTTACTGTTTTGTGGTAACTTGTTTCCAACCCTCAATTGTCAAATTTAGGCAGTGTTTAGATAAGCATAATAAAACTGATTATGTGATTTCAAATTGCAATGGTTGTAGATATGTATAATGTTTAACTGTTTTGTTTAACTTTATAGCTCACATGATACTTTTTTCATGGTTAACCGAATTAATCGATCACCATAACCGAAACGTAACCAAAAACCGATAACCGAACAATATTTAACTGAAACCGATCGGTTAAGGAAACCACTTAGCAGAAATATTCGGTTTTGGTTTGGTTTTAGGTCATAACCGAACCATGCACACTAGTGGCAAAAGGTGATACAAAACACAACTTACAGGGTCCAAATAAATAAATTTACTGCAGGTGGCAGAATGGACAAGTTAGGTGAATAAACAGGTCAAAGCAGGTCATTTGGTCGGCTCACCAACACCATTTTCACAATTTTTGGATTTAGTAAATAACTAATGCATTTAATATAATTAGAAATAATGTAATAACTATTATAAGATAGGGCATCATAAGCATTTGAATACACATTGTATGATTTTTGACCTATTTAACCCATTCAACTTGTTACATTAGTAGCTAACTTTTACATAGTTTAAATTTTGTCCCCCGCTTCCCCCCTCTTTTCCTAAATTTCACAGTACAATTGCTTGTCTAAACTTGTCAGTATTGGCGAGTCCTGAATTTTCTAGTGTTATTATCCATAATGGTTTATGTCAATGTCAGGTACTTCTTGAGAACGGAAATGTTACAACAATTGCTGAACGTATGCAGGATTACCAAGTAATTGCAATGGTTATTCTGCTGGGGTGGGATTCTAGGCACTGAACCCTATACATTTAAGTTTTGGGAAACTATGCTTGTGTTATTCTGCTTTCCCAGTAATGATATGAATTTTTATAAATCAAGTTCTGTATTATTCTTAGGCCTAAGTTGAAGCACATACAAAACCAAGTCCAAGCAGATGTGAAGAAGATGATGTCAGAGCAATTACATGCTCCATCTGCCGGGGGACGCACTAAAGCATCTAATGGTGATGGCTATGCAAAGCCATCCCTTATCGCTTCTTGCAATTCTTTTGGTCCAAAGGTACTGATCCCTTTTCCTAGATGTGGCCATTTTAACCCAGTTACCAACGAATGAGTTGTTTTTGGTTTCATGTTACCTCAAACAGTAAACGATCCAAATCAGCAGCTAAACAGTCACCTTTTGTTCTGAATTTTCTCTAAAATCGTTTTTGATCTTCTGGAAATGTATCGAGTGTTCTCTAAAATCCTATTGTATGTAGCCAACCAAAAAAAAAAAGTTCCTCTGTATTTGTACTGGTTTACCTGAACAGCAGGTAACCGGTCAATATAACTATGAAAAAAGTTCCTCTGTATGTAATATTGTAATGAACTATGAAAAAATAACTTTTTGATACTATATATGATTAGCTTATAGTTTAGTACTAGTACCATTGGTTTCCATTATTTTGTTTATTCCATTGATGATTAATTCGGATATACTTGGATTTTCTAGTTATAATAATGTTCTAAATTATATACAATTTTCACTCTTTTTTTTGCTGAAATAATTTCAGTTTAGGGTGACCATTTATACCTTAAGAAGTGACGATGACCTTAAGTAGTTTCATCTACCTTTTACTGAAATCATGGCATCAGAAGGCATGTTACAGCAATCATCATGCCCTAGAACGCCTCAGCAAAAAAGTGTTTATGAAAGAAACAAATCATCTCACAAACTTCACTTTTACATGAAATCTTCTGCACATAATTTGAGGGGATTCTATTCTCATGGCATGATACCTTGTTAATTACATGTCATCTTCATTGTTACAAATTCATGTCGCTTCCTCAGATATATGTCTAATTCACCATTTCTTATCATCAGATAGTGTCCTTGTATATATGTTTATTTTGTTCACCTTTTGGAGTTTGGACCTTAGACAAGATAAGTTGGTTCCCAAAGCTCTCAAATAGTAATCATTTAGTTGGTGGATGCTAATAAGATGTTTTTTGAGTTATTACTTTGTCAAGAACATAGATGATTAATTGTTTAGTAGGTACAGTATATCAATGTCTATAGAGGAATGGCTGAATGAATAATCTACCTTACATCGCATAACCCAGAATTCTTCAACCAAAACTAAGGGTGAGATAACCAAAACCCCAACCAGGGGCGACTATTCGTGCTTGACATCTGCCATCTGAATGCTGTATCAACCAAAGCTATTGGGATCAATTTCAAAATGCTTTTGATCCTGTCAAAGTACCGGTTTATAGCACAATTTTTCTTTGTGGGCTGATGAGTAATATATTTGACTGGATGTGCATAGTCCACTGATGTTACATATACCTGCACAATATTGTACGAAGCTTTCGGTTTTTGAAAACCAGAAACTGTTGGATTCAGTTTTGGTTCGGTTCGTTGCGGTTTTGGCGGTCGGTTTTTGCTTATGAAACCGAAACCCGAACCAATCCATTCTGTTTTTAAAAAACCAAAACCAAACCAATCGGTTTGGTTCGGTTTTTGTTTTTTTCGGTTTTCAGTTTTCCGGTTCGGTTTTTGCTCACCCCTAAGGTCCAAAACACGGGAATCTACCAAATTAAGGTCTTAAGAAACCGCTTTAAACCATTAAAAGGATCCTGGAGTTTGGCGGTTTGCATATCAATCCTGACACACCAATGATGATGGGGTTTTCATAGGAATTTTCTAAATAGATGGATGATGAAGTCTATATTTTACTGTTGGTTCATGTTAATCACATAGTTTTTTCTGGACTGTAAATACTCACCCACCCTTTGCCCTAAGTGGGACTTAAACCCATAACCTCTTGGTTGATGGGACCAATATAGTCAAAGGTGAGCATGCCGGGTCGCTTAGTCACTCAGGCGAAGCTAGACAGCAATGTCACCTTATCATTGCTGATCTCTCTCCTTTGTAACTAGGCGCGTTGGGTGTGAGGTGTGATAAGCACTTCAAGTTATATGTCGTCAAGTTTTTTGCCTCTAACTTGAAAGACAACTCTGCCCCTCGAGTTAGATGATTTAGATAGTCATCAGATGTATGATTAGGTTATTGAGTCGACTTCGAAAATAAAATAGAGTCTTCTCCTTTCTCCTTAATGGTGCTTTATGAATACTTGTATCGTTGTGCGAACAGCCTTGGTTGTCTCAAGAAAAAATATTTTGTCTTCACAAAGTAATTGGTTACTTTTTATTAAAGAGTAATATAGCTTAGAGATTACAAGTTTCAAGCTAAGGGAATGGAGCGTGGTGCACCTTCATAGCTCTAGGCCAAAAGCCTGTTGATTACATATTTCATGCCCTTCGCTACGGATGTATTGCTCTGTTTCAAAGTTATGTGGATTAGATCATATTTCTTTTGTATATTCCTGCAGGGAGTCGGTGTTGTCATCAGGATAGCTGCCACAACAACTGAATCAGTCTACAGGTTTCTTCGTTGTCACTTGGCTGATATGGAACCAATGCTTGGTTTGTGTCCCTACCAGTAAATCGTGCACAATTTGTGGATCTGTCTCGTACGCCATCTGTAAGTAATATAGCCCACTCTATTGCATTTTCCCGTATTAAAGGATTTTGACACACGGGAACTCTACTGCTTTAATGATGATGTATGCTACATACGGACATACCCAGGACCCTGAATGTGTTCAACTCTTCATAGTTGTTTTCTGAACTGGTCAAAATTTCATTAATGCTGCATTGATTCATACCAGAGACGTGGAAATTTCTACCAATTTGTTTTTTGAATGGATCGATTTGAGTCGTGTTTTTTTAAACACAAACGGGTTAAATAAAAGTATATAGCTAAAAGGGAAACAGGGCATGAGTTGAAATGTGAAAGTCACTCAGGAGTCTTTTCTAATGCATACAACCTACTAAATCTTTTTTATTTAGATAATTATTAAACTAATAGTATGCTTATTCATAATTAACACACAAGTTATTTATTGTTTTGTTTATAAAAATGGACAAAACTGTTTGTGAGCCAATCCAACATCCAACCCGTGCCGTATCGGACCCATTACCTAACCTGTTTCATATGCTTTGTGTTGTATACCCTGTGCAATACACCCCTTAAACGTGATATCCAGATGTTTGCATTGTGATCGTGCAACAAATTTGATGCAAAGCTGACCTTGCTTTTGTATATGTGCCAGAGGAGAAAATGTTGAATATGGCCAAGGGAAACGCCGAAATTTATAGATTATGTGGCGAATGCTGGTGCATTGTGAAGACACTAGCTTACAGATCATAGAGAAACTCTTGACGTTATGCAGTCCATCTACTATGACAACGGAAGGACAATGGAAGGCCTTTAAGACAAGCATGGGGCAATTCATGTGAAGATTCTTTTAGCCTGAGGATAGATGTTTGTGAATCTTGTTATTGCTTTGGCTCGGTAATTGCTGGGGTTTATTTTGTTTTGAATAGATGTCCTTTAAGTTCAGCGGTCAAAGTTTGGGGTCAATTTAAGGTTTTCATGACGAAGGTTCAACAAGGATCAAACATTGCAAGGTTTTTCAGTTTTGTATGTTTCCTTGGTGTATTTGCTTTTTTTTTGGGCTTAAACTGTGTTTGGAAAAATAATTTGTTTGGTAATAGTCAGCTAGACCATATAAGCTTCAAAAAGCCATTAAAATAAATGCCACGTAGAAGATTGAAAAAAAACTCTCATCTATTCTATTTTAGTCTTTAATATATGTCATAACCACCTTCCAGCTACTTTTCAGTTTTCAGTTTGTTTGTGACTTCGAGTGATAGACCGAAGTTATGGGACCATAACTGGTGCTATGCCGTTAGTGACCAACCACGAGGAACAGCGTTATGGCTGAAGTTATGTTGGTGCCGTTTTGTTTTTTTTGTTTTGTTTTTTAGCTTAGTTAATAGCTAGTTTTACTCATTTTAACTACACATAATCATGAGCGATAAAACCAATTAATCATAATGTCTATCTTTATTCATTGGTAATGAACATGATATATACAACGATTTTCAGTTAAAAGAGAATTATTGTTATATTTGTTAAACTTTAATTGTTGTTTTATTTGAACTAATGCCTATATATAAAGGATTAAGAGGAAGTGAGAAAAATGAGAGAACGATGGAAGTGGCCTCCAAAAGTTGACACATTAGTTATTTGGGAGAAAAAGAGGGTGGGCATTTTGAGCGGAGAAAAAGATGTTAGCGAATAATCTTTAAAAAAATTTATGAACATTATCAAAATTTATGATGAATATTCACTGATAATTTTCATAAAAAAAAGAAAAAATGCATTCATACCACGAATTTCATCCATTCTTCATAGCTTTTTAGGTTATGGGGTTTATCTTTAGAAAGCCAACAACCATAAAATTTAACAAATCCTTCTCAAAATTAGTTAACAAAAGCCTTTGGATAACTTTCTTAAAATTGTAATGAATATTCACTTCATGTTCCCTATATTCCCTATAAAAGCAATGAAGATTAAACAATACTTCCAAAAGCATGACGCAAGCAATGACACAACAAAAATAACTCTCAAAGATGGCAGACAAATGCCAACTATTTTCAATAAACATAGCAGAGAGCCAATTATTTTCAATAAAATAGTTTATTTTCTTGCATAATACTAGTATACATTATTTGATTATATATAGATGACTTTCCAGTGAGAACGCCTTTAAAACGTGAACAATGTGAGAACACTCAAAAACTTCATTTTGATGCATTAGTAACATAGTGTATAACTAATTATCATTATCTAAGTGTTTAATAACACATTGATCCGTCAAAACTGACAAAATCACATTTTTTATTTTATGTATCCATCTCGATGAATATGCATTCAAGATGGATACAAAAAGCAAAAAGTATGATTTTATCGGTTTTGACGGATCAATGTGTTGATAAAAACTTAAATAATGATAATTAGTTATACATTTTATTACTTTTATGGACTTATAATGCTTCAAATGAAGTTTTTAAATGTTCTCACTCGAAGGATGTTCTCAGTTGATTGAAACTCTCTCTCCCCCTCTATCTCCCTCTCTCTCTCTCTCTCACAAATCTATTTTTTTTTTAAATTTCATTTCTTCATCAAATAATCAACAATTCAACATCCACACAACAAAAAGAACAGCAAACATTTCGACTAGTTTTTTCAACCAATTCACCACATCGTCGTCGTCTTGAAACAAATCTTCCGTCATTTCACAATTTCTGTCATTCGAAACACACAAACGATACAGCCATAACCATTTCGACCATATCAACTGCAACAACAATTCGCTAATTGTTTCTGACCGCAATTTTCAAACCAAGATTATCATTATCAACTATAGCAAAACCAAACAACAATTTTACAATGACAACAATTTTTTACCCAACGACAATCTACACCACAATTGTTTAAGCATAAAGTTACACTTAAGTGCGGAGGGTTGATCTTGCTGAGGAAGAGTGTTTTGGGTTTCGTAAGTACTTGTTGGTGTTTCCCTTTCGGTGATGGACATTGGTCCACGCCACCAAGTATTTATGGGTGAGAGTAAATGTACTGACCTCAAATATGAGGATTTGAGGTGGGTATTTATAGTGGGTCGGGGAAAGGTCTAGATGCTGGTCCCCAACCGATGGGGACTCTTGTACGGGGATCTAAGGAGGAGTGCGTCATGCTTGTCAGTCCTTGAGCTCGTATTGGAACTTCTAAAGTCAACTCTGAAAAGAGTTCAGACATACGTCATGGAAGTACGGACCCGCTTGTCCCTTGTGCTCTTGTCAGTGCGCTTATCCGGAGGGTGTAAGACGCATTGGTTCCGGAAACCGTACGTGGGCGATGTCATCCTTCCGGATAGGGATAGCATGACCACCGGGATCGGAGATAATACTTATGTGGTACGCTATCATTTTCTTTCAACCAATGCCACCGGAAACTTCCTCTATATGCAGTTTGAGCCCAATTCTCATACAACAGAGTAACGATAATGCTTGTATTGTGATGTCTGCTACAAAAAGTTTGAATTCTGCTTTATCCCTTATTCCCTTTAACAAATTGTGCAGTACCTCCTTCGATGAACCAGTCCCTAAATTAGCTTTACTGAACATCTTTTGATGCTGCTAATTTTACTTGCATGATGATACTTGTATGCATCCATACACGGTGATAGAGTGGGTAAGATGGGCAGTCAAAATGAGCAAACTTTTAGGGACGGGCCAAAACGGGTTGGGTGTCAAAGGCTAGGTATGATGAAGTGAGATGTAAACAGTCATATTTCTACCCGAGAGTAGAGAAACTCCTTCCAAGCAATTTGAAAACAAAGACTGAACCAAAAAATAAATCTGAAGTTTTATAGATGCAAAAGGAGACAACACAACTACTTCAACTGGTCTTTTGCATGTTATTCGAGTTCTACAAACATCATCAGCCTGTTACATTGTTTAAAGAAATCAAATAATCAGTTGATTAGTCATGCATAAAAAAT
>JAOEHQ010047048.1:0-11092 GCA_025447715.1 Asclepias incarnata
TTTTTTTAAAGTGGCAGTACGTAAGCTTAGGTAAAGTTTGAAGTACGGATCATTTTCCCTATATATATATATATATACATATACATATGTATATATATATATATATATATACATATACATATGTATATATGTATATATACATATGTATATATATATATATACATATGTATATATATATAATCTATCTCTATCTATACTGTATATACAAGAGGGGAAAAAAATAGGAAAGTCATTCCGACCCCATCTAGCCCCACACTCCCCCTCGTCAAATGGTTTCGTAATTTTGACGGGCATATACGACGACCACCCACGATAGGAACGACCCTTATTACAAATTCATTTATCTTTACTTTCAAGTGTTTACTTTCAAGTGTTTAAGTGAACCGGAAAAACCGGCCAAAACCGGCCGGTTCGAACCATTAAACTGGACCGCTAAAAAACCGGGTTTAAAAAACCGGTCTCCTGACCGCGCACCAGTGGTCGAACTAGCCGGCCCGGTTTTTAAAACATTGTCCATAACCATGACGAGAGAGGTTTTTTTTTTTTTTTCCAACTTTGTATGCCCCCATCTCGCAGTCCATAGTATGTTTGTCAAACTTACCATCATCACATATTTACCACCATAATTAGTTAACTCAAAAAAGAAAATAACAACAATGCTATCAAAAATACATCAACTATAATAATATTTTGAATTTGAATTCCGCTGCATGGATATAATGCTAGTATGATAAGACATATGTCCGCACTTCCACCCTTTGTCTTCATAGGTTCTACAACCTTAAATTTGCAACCCCTGTTTTCTAGTTTTATTCCATTTTGGACCGTTTTAATTTTTGGGACATTAAATATTGTTGCAATAACAAATTCAAAGAAGCTGGTCATTTTAGATAACAAAGTTAAATGAGGTCAAGAAAATCACGAGATGAGGAAGTACAGTATCAAATTAGTTTTTATTCACCGATTAATCAAGTAGAAGTTGCATGCGCTATGAACAGAACTTTTATTGCAGCATTTGTTTTCAAAGAATTCAAATCCCGGATTGATATGACTTATAAACATATTAACCATAAAAGCATTGATTAACATGCCTTTATGGTTAGTGTAATCCATGATAAAAGTCAATAAGTCAATTGCCAAATAGGATCATATAAAAATTTGTCGAAAAACCTTACACAACTGCTATGCGTGTGATTTTTGTATCTTGGTTTGGGAGAGGAATCTTGTCCTGATCATTGGCAATTTGCTGCTTTTCTGGAACCATTGAGAGATTGGTTACTCCTGGTTGTGCTTCCTCTTCTTGACCAGGATATGATCTTGCACTACCACGAACAAGTCCTTTAATCGTGGTTGTAAGTTCTGTGTCCTTCAACAGAGACTCGATAGTCACGTGAACACCTGAAAGGATAATGTTACACTTACATATTTGTCATCATCACATGATTACTAGAGATGGAATTTTCAACTCACTTGACCAAGTTAATTTCGGATATGTTTTATTTGTAGCGGGTCAAAAGAGTACACTAAATAACTTAGCTAAAGAAAAAAAGGGCCGAATAGCTCCAAAGGTTCACAAGTCACCCAAAGTATATGTTTAATGCATACAACCTATCATGTTCCATTCAATTGTTTAGATTTTTATTGTAAAATTATTTTATATTTTGTATCCATATTTATTTAAGTAATTACTTGAAAAGGGAATAACAAAAATGGACAAAAATACTTTTAAGGAAGGTCCAGACCTGATTTAATCCTTCTGGCCTGGACCCAACCTGCCTAACCAACCCATATTATCACGTCTACTTGTTACATATAAATTTTGTGTCCTGAGGTGAGTGGATACTGACAGGTATTCTACATATTTGATATATACAAGTAAAAGGGTAACTGGCCGGGAACCCCTTAATCTCGTGTACCGCATTGATATCATGACGGTATCATGCCGGCTCAACACTTCCACCCAACACCCACTGGCCAATATAGTGCTCAATCCAAGGATTGAACCCGCGCCAATACATTTTTGAAGAGGCTTTATTGTAGTGGGCCCTGGATGTCACAAGTGGCAGGTACCAGTCCATCCAATACTATTCAATGAAGCATTAATTAGTCATGTTTTTTTTTTTGGGGGGTAATGATTAATTAGTCATGTTCAACACATGAATTAATATATTCCCTAAAGAACATCAAAAAGTAATTCGAACTTTGATAATATGTCGAGAAAAAAGGTAACACTTACGGAATCGCCAGTAATGCTTAGGATTTGTAGGATCATTGATAGTCTCCTCTGTCGCAGGGCGAGTTGTGTATTCTTCTTTTAATGCTAACAAATCCTGAAGAACATTAAAAATTCTTATTTACTTGGGTAACATGCTAGAACCATCTCAACATGTTTAGAGGAACCATATAGTAGAATAACTCATTTTTGTCACAAATTGATTAGTACACAACTCATTGATATAGAATATGGTATTCAGAGTATTTGGCCCAACTTTATGGATAACTGACCCATTATCAGTCCCACAATGACTAGTCCCACGGCCAACATGAGGGAAGGTAAATCACAGGTCCATGCACTTCACTCTAAGCGCAAACTCCAAGATGAAGGGGATGTTTGGATGTGCGTTTTAAAACTGATTATGTGATACTAAATAATAAAATTAAATGAACAGCAGCAATAAAACATGTTGCAAAATTTTAAATATGATTCTGCTCTTTGAAACTGTAATAATCAGGTGATCATTTGTTTGTATGTTTGCCAAATTCTGATTAATTAAGTAATTATTAGATATGCCAAATGTATATTTTTATATCTTGGTAAGATACTTAAAATTATCACAATTTATGTCTCACCATACATAATAACATTTTCTATAAACTGATTAATAACAAATTCTTTTTAAAATACATTTGCAGTTTGTAATTAGAAAAAGATATCTAAATTCACTTAAACCACTTTCAGCTCTTGTGAAACTAAATGTTTAAATTCGACATAATCAGATAATCACAACTCGGATTTATAATCATAATCACTTTTTCAAAATACTAAAAGCTGGTTATTGCAACTCGAAGTCCCAATAATTGGATAACTAGTTTGATAACACACATATTTAGATGGTGCAAAAAGCCTTTAAAACACATAATACCTGTAGAGGGAAAATTGCCCACATTGATGGAGCCTCCACGTGCTGGCGCAGGACAAAATATGCTATTTCTGGAATACATTGTTTTGGTGGCAAACTGTCAGAACCCACCATGGTTTTGAAAAATGAACGTCTTCTATCTTCATCTTCTTCCCACCATGCACGTAAGGTAGAACAATCATGGCATGATGGAGCACATACCTAAAACAGATTCAATCCATTCAACCAACTTACGATTTATGATTCCAAGCACAAAATATATCTGTAATGTGTGCCACCAAGTACAAAACAAGAAGAAAAGGTATTCTAAGAACATACGGTCATATAGCCATATTGAGAAGGAATACCAAACTCCAAATCCGCCTCACTTGGCATACGTTGAATACGTAATCCTATTAATCCTAGTTCCTGCATAACCTGCACCAAGTTCATTTCAGAACATAAGTCTCGATGAATAGCTTTTATCAGAAAAAGGTTACAGAAACACATAGATAAAATACAATAAGAGAAGACATACAGGATGAACACAAGATGGAATTAGGCCTAGATCTTCTCCACAGGCTAACATGTCAGATGAGTTTAGAAGAGCAGGCAAAGTCTTCATGGCATTTTGACGCCAAAGCACATCTTGTCGACGGAAATAGTAGTCGTAATATAATCTTCTCAAGATGTTTTTGCTGTACAGATTTAAGATAATTAGCATTACGTTGCAAAAGGTAAACAGCAGGGACTTTTATGTGTGACTTGTTTCATTTATATTAAGTACCTGTTTTCATCCAAATCCTTGAAGCTCAACGTATCTTCCAGGTTAAAACGAGGATAAAAACTCCTAGCATCCTCGGGGTCCCTTATAAGCACTATATTCTGCCAATGAACATTTGTAGAATTTTGAAATCCAAACACCATAATCATAAAGCAAGAAAAGTATGGGAAGGATATCTTCATATCTTACCTGGAGAAGATCAAAGAGATCACGCCTTAATTTTTCTTCACTTTCCAACAACAATGACTTCTCAACAAGTGATTTCAGCTTGGCAGCGATCTTTTTCTCAGTGTTGCAATCATCCTTGAACTGCACTACCAAAGAATGATATAGTAGTCTATACATATGGATTAAGTGGGTCGGGCAGCTTGGGTGATGGGTCAAAACAAGTAACTTTATATTACAGGAAGGGTTGGATTGATTTGTAACACCGTTAGTCCAAAATTATCATTATTTTTTGGAGATAAATAGTATCAAATATGATTACCGAAATCATATTATTGTCTTCAGAGCATTAAAGCTACACGTTAGCAGTATAGACGGAAAGTAAAATATCATATTGAGGATATCAATCCTACCTCATAACGGTTTTTCAGAAATTCATTCATGAAATGAGAGGCTACAACTATCCATGAAGGACCAAATTTTTCCTGAAGAAACAGATATCTTCAATAAATTACCCTTCGAATTCAAAATTAAAAATCGTAAATAAATTGAATTCAGAAATAAAGGAACCTGTAAAAACTCCTGCAGAATGTATGGTTTGCTCAATCGATCAAAGTCCCATATTCCTTCTTTTTCAAGCTCTTCCTAAGATTGGAAATATTTCTTTTCAATATCAAAACAACACCAATGGCGTCTTAAATATGATGAAAAAACACATCATAATATTCACCTGACTAAGAGGTATAGAAGGTCGGAATTTTCCAACTAGACCTGTCACTGCATGTTCTGGAAGCTCCCAGATTCTGAAGAAACCCAATATGTGATCTATCCGGTAAGCCGTGAAATAATTTGCCATCTTCAATCCAGAAAAACGGATTCAATAAATATTTCATAAGTAAGCAGAAAACAAAACCGGATGTAATAACAATATGATATGAATAGAGAAACCTGTGATAAACGAGCACGCCACCATGCATAGTTGTCTTTAGACATTTCCTCCCAATTGTAAGTGGGAAACCCCCAATTTTGCCCATTTTTATCAAAATAATCGGGTGGGGCGCCGGTAGCAGTCGTCATGCGGAACAAATTTGGATTTACCCAAGTGTCTACACTGTTTCTATCCACACCTATTGGGAGGTCTCCTTTTAATACCACACCTTTCTCTTTTGCATATTCTGCTGCTTCTGACAACTATGGTCCCGAAAAACAAAACAGAAAAGGTTTATATAAAGTTTCTTCTTAACATGATGCAAAAAAGTTATATTAGACGCAATAATAACTTAGCAAACTTACTTGTAAGTGCAAATGGTACTGTATATAGTAATGGAAGCATATAATGTCATAATGGAAGCTGTCATTGGACACGAGCTTTTCAAGCTGATGAAATTATAATATAGATGTTACCAAATCAGCATACAAATAAGTATTACTTAACTGGTAACATATGATATAACATTCACAAGCTACTTAAAATAAAATCCCATGAGCACCTTATCTTTTGAAAATTGAGTAAATGTGCCCCAATTGCTGTGGTCAGAACTTCCGAAGAAATCTCGTAAAAAACAAAAAGCAGCATACGGTTTCAACCATTCCTGTCACATGGAACAAACAAAGATTAATAAATAGAAGTTAGCTGTCAGGTTTTCATAGTTGGAATTCAGTAACCATGAACAAGCAGTCAAAAACTGAAATGCAAATAACAGAACAACGATTTGTACTTGTGTTTTCATGAGGATAGCTATTTCAACAAGTACCTCATTGTCAGACATAAAATTCTTGAAGGAACTAGAATTTAGTATCAAATCCTTTTCCAAATAAAAAATCCTCCTGGCAATAGAAAGCTTTGTGGCCATTGTGGCCTCGTAATCTACATCCTGCAACAAATTAAAATCGCGGAAATTACTTCTAAGGACCATTTAGTAACTAACACCAAACCACTTCACAATATATTTAAAATTATAGACCGGGGTAACTACCACAAACATCAGCTTCAATGAATATAACATCACGAAAGTAACAGGTTAACAAGGGCATCATCAACTTTATGGTTAAGCAGAAAAAGGAAATATAATAGATGCATGCTTCAACATTTTAATTGGCAATCATATTGACATTCATAACAAGCCTAGTATTGTGCAGAATATGTTGAAAACATTTATTTGCTTAACAGTATATCAGATTAGTTTTTCAAAAGTTCCATGGTATATAAATATAGAATAACATAAGCTTAGAGAACTACCTTCCCGTCGAGCTCTTTCTTAGCCCTTTGTATTTCTTGCTGCAAAGAACATATAAAAAGAGCATGAGCATAAGGGAACAACCGTAGCTTTGAGTACAAAATATTATCTTTAGGTTCGTAAGCCAATCTAACATACCACATAATCCAGATTCCTATGTAACATAAGGTTGTTAGTAATAGATTACTTTTACCCTAACATTATGTTGGATTATACAAAAGCATATGACATAAAAGAACACGGCCGTACATTGACATCATCTGGTATATTTTGTGAAAGTGCCTGGAGACGTAGATACAGCGGGTGCAATGCAAATACAGAGAGAGAGCTGCATGGCAATAAAAACGTTATTTTAAATTTACAATGAAGTAGTATATCAGAAAGTTACAAGAACCATTTAAAATGAAACAAATTATAGTGCTTTTCAAAACATGTGTCCTTCAAATATAGCTTTTGAGTTTTCAAGATTCTTGCCTGTATGGATATGAATCCCACCACATTTTGTGCACAGAAGTATCATTTATAGGCAAAAGCTGGAGTAAATGGAATCCAGAGGCAACAGCCCAGTCTACAACTAATTTCAGATCAAGAAACTCTCCAACTCCTACATCATCCTCTGATCTCACTGAAAACATCGGTATTGCAACACCAGCACCACGCCAAGGCATTTCCTTGATAAACAAATCATAACAAACTGAGTAAAACCTGTTGTCATAAATATTACTTACAATGTGACAAGAACTATAAATTATCTTACTCGCATCAAGCCATCTGAAAGAATAACGTAATTTGGTCCACTGGCTGAAATGTCAACTGAGACCTCCCGATTTGAACCATATTCTAACGAGAAATTTCCATTCTTCCCATATTTACAGTATTTGTATTTTAAAGGGAAAGCACCCTTTGGTACTACACAGTCTCCTTCCCAAACCGATTCACCGGCATAATTTAGTTTAAGTCCATCATGAACCTTCCATCTCCCCAGCTCTCCTAAGCTGCCAATTACGTATATCTGTAGAAAGAAAACATGCCCCATGAAATTTACATTTTTTACTGATAATTGACGTGTAATTGGTTGCAAAAGAAAATTACCGATGTTCCTTCTGCTATATTTGGGCAGCATATCTTGAACTGGACTATAACCGAATCTGAAAGCAGTTTTATGTACAAGATACGATATATTCGGTCAATTACCAGAGAAATGACTCAAAATGAAAATCTGAATATATTATTACCTTCATGATCCAATTTATTCTGAACCATGCCAAGTGGTTTCTCAATAGCCAAACTACTACTCTTGCGAAAAATGACATTCTTGAAAGCATTTTTAAAAGGGAGACTATCACTACCATTCTGCATTCAAGTATTGGATATACCATAAACGAGTAACATTATGCAAGAAAATTAATAATATAACAAAATACCATTTAAAAGAACGCGTCTTTACCAGCCAAAGATCATGAATCTTGACCACCTTTCCATTTTCAACTCCATCCGGCAGAGCCAATTTCCTCTTATTTCCAACCTCCCATCTTAACACATTTTTCTCATCGTCCACTACATAATAACTATACTCACTTTGAAACCCAACCGGAACGGTCAAACTCCCACCCCATATAAGCTCATCACCTTCATGAAAAGGGGTCAACAAAAGACCCTTTTTCACATTTCCGGACCCAAGCACCGGTTCAGACCCACACACAACCAAACTCTGACCCCATTGAGTATAGTAAGGTATCCTAAACCTCACATTCACTGATACTAAAGGCTTGATCTCAGAAAACAATCCTAAATTCACCATTATCTCCTAATCTGAAACAAAGATTTTACAAAAGCAGGTTCATTAATTATAAATAAGTTAAGTTTAAAAAGAATAAATGCGTATACAATATGTCTTCCGAAAACAGTCTCTCTACCCACGTGTATGGGTAACACTGTATACATCCCACCTCCCCATACCTGGGCATGGCGGGATTGGATATAGCTGACATTGAAATGTGTATACAAGATACATATATATATATAATTCAGTGTACCAAATAAATGTAAAAATTAACACAAAATGCAATAATACCCAGATGAAATTACTCAAAATCTTGCAAAACCCATATCATAAAATGTTCAAATTATGATAAGTTTAAAACTTTAATGATATTAGCAAGAAAGTTTTAATTTTTAAGTAATCAAGATTTATTAAAGATTTATAATAAGAGTATTATTGAATATTGTACCTTTGCTTGAAGTGCGAGTAACTAGAGAGTGTGTTTGTGTGTGTATGAATGAATATCTGAAAGTCCAATTTTGTGGAAGAAATTGATTAACTTAAAGAATAGGCAAAGAAACAAATAAATGAAAGAGAATGGCACATTCAAGTTGATATTTTTATTGAAAAGGGATATAATAATAACAAGCAATATGGAATTGACAAGAAGAAGATATTTGTGGCAATTTGGCAACCAAAAAAACGGGGAAATGTTGTGTGGCTAATAAGAGGTGATATCAGTCACAAGAAAGAGTGGGTGTGGGGATCAGTAGTAAGACATTAAAGAAAATCTGCAGATTTCATGAGATGGTTTGTGTGTGAGACTGTGGAAGAGGCTTTGAGCTACTTACTTAGGCATATCATCAAACACCTAATGGGCATTCTGCAAATCCCAGATAATAAATCAAACAAAAATAATATATAAAAGAAAAGAGACCACATAAGGATGATAATTCGTATATTTAAATTAAATTAATCAAAGTAGACACTTCAAATATAAATAACATTTTATAAAAATATAAATGAAAGAATATAATATCACCTGGAATCAAATTAATCAAACCAGGGTTAGAAAAAGACAATTACACCAATCTTTCACCAATCTAAACCTTTACAATCTTGAAAAAGTAATTTGGGGGAAGACGAACATGGATTTATTTCAGATTTAGAGTCTACAAGAAACAGTCCCTAATGTTTTCTTTAACCTTCATTTTGGTCCTCTAATTTAGTAAGTTGCCCTATTGATGTTTACAACGGAAAAAAGAAACCGAGTAGTCAAGAGATGAGCAAAACACGTCAAGCTAATACCGATTTTAGCTTAGCCGGGGTCTGGCTTTAGCCAAACTCAAAAAAGATCGGTTCTAGATTTATGGCGCTCTGTTGATGTTAGAGTAGTCCTAGATCTATGACGATCTTTTTTCTTCTTTTTTTTTATAACGGCAAAAAAGTCTATGACGATCTTTTGATTTTAGAGTAGTCATGATTTTAGTTTATAAGTTGGTTAAACTTCTAGCTTTATGTCGCGTATCAACGGTCAATATAAGGATTAGACATATACACATTTAATTGTAATTTTAATTTCTTTATTTAAATACGTTCAACCAATAGATAAAATCTACATTTTTGTTACACTGTTATTCTATCAAAGTGATGAGGTATTTTATATTCCATCGCAAAGCGATATTAAAATTAGTAGTTTTTTCACTTACCCTATCTAAAATATTTTCACCATTTATATAAAAAAAATTTCTTTCAAAATTAAAGCTAACTCAATATTTCTCAAAATTTTAATAATAACCCTTTTTTTCAATATATCCCAAAACAAATTTTCCTTCTAAATAAACACAAAGCATCCTTTAACTTATAAATTGTTTAAATCGCAATGCAATGATTTGTTGGGTAATGAAAGCTGTTGTAATTTTATTATTTGATTTAGATGGGTGTAGATATAACCACTCTGTTATTTTTAGTTTTATCAGGACAAATACTTTTATAATTTTTTTCATTTGATTTAGTTTAGATGTAGGAATAACAGTTTATTATTTTTAATTTGTTATTATCAAGGCAACACTATATCAGACAATTAAAATCCGTCAAATTTAGCTTGCTAAAAAATATACGATTTCTAAATCTGTTGAAACAAGCGAGAAAATAGTAACAACAAACAAAAACTTAAAGTAAACTATTAAGCTGGCCATCGCCAACTTTTTGGTTTTAGTGAGTTAAATTTTTTGGGTTTTGGCCCATGACACAACGTTTGCCACTAGTAAGCAAGATTTCGTTTTGTTGGTGCCTTGATGGCATTCGAATTTTTGGACCAAGTGTCTGTTTGACAAGAGGTTTTTAGGAGCTTAAAGCACTGAGCTTTTAAAAACAAGTTCCTTTTAAAAAAAAAAAATCCTGTTTGGATGTGGGATTGTGAAAAGAAGCCTCAGCCCCAAAAAGCCCCTAAAAGCCCCAAAAGGTCTTTAAAATAAAAGCTTGGGTGAGGAGAGTTGAAAAAAAAAAGCCCTAGCCCCAACACCAAGCTCCAGCCCCAGTCCCTAACCACAGCCCCAGCTCCAAGCTTTTTTGCCAAACATACCCTTTATTTATATAAAAACTAAAAAAAATATGGATTTTTCTAATGACAGCCCTTAGGCTGTCAATAACTTGCATAAAAAACTTGTACCTTCCATATCAAAACCCACCTCCTGAATTTTATGGTAAAAGTATAATTATTTTTTGCACGTTAATGACAGCCTAGCAAAATCCAAAATATATATATATACTAATAATAACACCCGTTTTTATTATATGTACAATGAAGGAAAGCTAATCCCAAGCTCTGTTTCATGATCACCTACCAAATAAATGAACAATATTGTTTCACGTGTTTTGCATTTGTTTTTATGGATAGAGGGATAGGAATATAAGGCTGTCATGTACATAGTTTAGGTATAGAACCTCCTCACATCTTAGTTTTTTAATCCATAAAATTCATGGGGCCTAGGTCATTTATTTATTATACAACAAATATTAAAAA
>JAOEHQ010047049.1:0-11091 GCA_025447715.1 Asclepias incarnata
AAATCACTAGTTCCCCTTTTTACTCGATTTATCAAATCATACTATCGAGTAATCTTACCATTTCAAAATCTCATTTCGTTTTCAACACAATTACCATTTCAATATGGTTATATCATTTTACATACGAAAATCATCATTTCCTATATCGCATTTACAACAATGTGGTTATACCACAATTTACCCACAAACATCGTATTCTATACTTGACTATATCAAGTTACCAACATTTCGAAATACTCATTTCTCATATATGCTTATTCTAGCATTATTACCAAACATATTCATCAACCATATTTTCACTATGGAATTTTACTCAAATCACCATTTCTCATATTACTAGCTCTTGATACAACATAACATGATCATCTATCATTACTTAGCCATTTCATGGTCAATCTCAACATAAAACACTAAAATCCATCTTTCCCATAAAAACCCCCAAATCAATTTATGCCAAGAACCCTAAAATTATAATCAAGAACAAAAGTGAAATTTACCTTAAATGGAACTTGGAAATGGAAAGATGAAAACTCCAAAATCTTTCTTCTTCTTTCTCTTAATCACGATCCCCACACCCACTCACTCTAAACTTTATCAAAATCCCCAAATTATTATTATTAGAATTGAAGAATTAAAGAAATGAAAGGAAGAAATGAAAGAAAGAAAGATAAGAATGAAAGAAATGGAATGGATGGGTGGGTGGAAATGAAATCAGGGGATGTCCCCCCCTTAAAGCCGTTTTTTTATAAAAATTAGGTGGGTAGAATACCCGCTATCCACTAAAGTCCCAACTAATTAAATCTCCTTCCCCAAAATAAAACACTAGGAACTTATTTTAAAGGTGAAACTACAATAGTAGATTATTTTATTATTTTTAAATCTTGGGGTGTTACAACTCTCCCCCACTTATAATGGATCACGTCCTCGTGATCAATGTCATATACGCATACGGATAATCAACCAACCATGTTCCTTTCAAACTATTGACTACCTTACGAAGTCTTTTCATGCATACAACGCTAGTAGGACTTTACTCACCCACTAGTCTTTCAACAATCTCAACACATTTGGATCATAGGAACTTATCCACTTACGACCTCTTTCAATACAAACATCAATATCTCTACATAAGCTCTCACCACTTACTTGGCAATTAAACTTCTTAATCTTAACTTAACTTATATGAATCCTCAATTTCTCTCGTAAACATAAAAACATCAAACATATAATAAAGATCTCAAAATCTTTAAACCATACTATACGGGACAACCTTGCCAATTTAAACGAGGATCTTAAAAGAAACGATGAACCGAAAACTCGACTTTTCTCTTTCACGAAATCGTAACATAACTTCACCGCATGAAAACCTTTAACAACGCTTGACCATCAATACCCAATTCACTAGACTTTTTCCTTTTCGCATAGGATTTCTATCGAGTTGGTGCCACTTTAGAACGTTCTCTCATTACATCCTCACTACGTTTGCGCTACTAAATTATAATTATATCACTTTTCTCTTATAAATAGAAAATCAACGTCTATCGCCATATGACATCTTCTTCGAAATTACGTGCATACTTGCGCGATCGTCATAGCTATTCAAAATCCAACCAAAAACAATTACGAATCCTTCATTTACGAAAGTCCATGATACATATCCATGACATGCCTCCAAGAATTTAGGTGATCCTCTTGCTTTGATCAATAATCTAAAATGATATACGGTACTACGATTTCACTCAACGCCAGTTTCTTCTTGATATTTACTCTAGAACTTAGGATAAAACACGCATCCCAGTCCGAATCACGGAAATTTGGAACTTCATTAGGTGCTACCACATCCTTTGACATAAACACTATCTCATAATCTTCGAATGAACAACTCTCGAGTCGAAAGAATTAGCAAATCTTCATGAGACGTGTAACTATAACCCAACATTATCACACCAACACCGTGGCTTCTTCAACCGTCGATAACAAAAGTCCATTTTGATGTACTCTCTTGGCAAACCTTCTTGAGTCTCCTTTATTTGATCGAATAAAATCTCTCGCGATAAAATGTCCAAGGTGAAATACGAATAAAACGAAAGAAACTTTTTGAATCAAGACGTTCGCCTATGCATTACCCTCATTAGAGTGACACAAAAAGTTCAAAGATCGAAATATTTCAGGAGATCTGACCATTTCCTCGAACAAATATTGAAACTATACAACTCAAAGAAACACTTGAAACGCTTTTAACTCAGATAACTAATACACTTGACGTCATCGCGGTACTATCATCGAACCTTCATTGCAAAAACAACCGTTACGAACTTTAAGTCGTAATTAGATTAACTCTTATCGGGATCATTCACTCCTTTCGAAACATAGACAACAACTTTATCTCATCACGTATAGACACAACCACAACCGCATGCTGAAACTTCGTAATAGACCATCGTATCTTCACATTCTTCCGATATTACAAACTCAAAAGTACTCGGTTTGACTCGGGGAGTTTTGCAACAGTGGTAATAGGTGAGGTTTAAAAAACTATTGTAAATGCCGTTAATACCAACATTTGTGTTGAAATTCAATTAAAGTATCCTATTTACATATCCTTTTTTCTAAATACACCCCTAAAAGTACAATAATTTATGTACAGTGTATAGTTTATTGCACAATGAAGGGGTGTATTTTCAAAAATAAAAAATAAAAAAAGAGGTGAGAATAGATAACCACTTTATCTATACTACTCTATATAAAGCATCACCCCTCCCCCGTTTTTTTTTCAACTTACAGGTTTGATGTAACTAAATTGTCATCTTCTTTATTTATTATTTTAAATATCTCCAGTTTATATACCTATAATACCCTTCATGAAATTAATTTACAACATCTACTCCTTAACTCCTAAAATAACTAAACTACTCGCCGTTGCCGCCGCCACCAGTCGCCACCACCACCACCAACAACGCTTCCGCCGCCGCTACCATCATCGTCGCCGCATCACGCAGACATCTATTTTGTATAACAAATACTTGTGACTTTAGCTACATTATCACCAGTTCATCACTAATAACTATCAACTTATGTATTCACATTAGTCTAAATACAATTTTTATTTCCATAATAATGATCAATGCAAATTTCATAATAATATGGTTATTCGTGGATTTTATGATGTTATAACAAAAATACAAAAGATATATACTCGTATTAATAGAAATTTTTTATAAAACATTCATATCCAACATATCGATCTTATCAGATGTAGTAAACAATATTCCAACGTTCCAAAATATCCAAATACTACAATACATATCAAACTTCTTTAGACCTACCATGACCAAAAGCGTTCCTAAACAAATCTGCTAGGTTTTTAATTTATGTTTATTTTAAGGATACAAGCATCATCTCTTCTAAGGCCTTGTTTATTTTTATCAAAAATCTCTTAATAACATCTGACTTCTGACTTGGTATGATATTTTCAGATGTAGAGCTGTTTGTTTTTTTTTTCTATCACTCGGATGTTTAGACTCTGAAAACATCTATTTTGCTAAGATATAAAACCATGTCTGATAACCTCCTAAAGAAACTAAAAACACATTTCCTCTATGGCTTTATCTCTTCCACACACCCATCCTTTTTTTTTTCCATCCACACCACTGTCGATTAGATGTGTCCAACTTCTCGTTGCCATCTTCCCTTTGCTGATCTCAGTCTCTACATCAGATCCATATGGTCACCCTCAACCCCTAAAGCAAGTTGCAACTGGTTTTTAATACAAATTATTAAAAAATAAAATAAAATTTCCAAATCTTTCCATAGTTAAGGTGTTTATAAATTGTTGTGTATGTTTAATTCAACTGTTGTAGGTATGTTTTTTAATTTATTAAATTGTTATAAGAATTGTTACAAGTCTTTTTTTTTAAAAGTAATTGTAATAATTTAACATTAAAAATGGTTATTCAGTCGATTATACATATTCAGACGTTTTTACAAAAACAAACAGCTATAATCATTCAAATTTTAGACATTTGAATCACCTCTTAACATTCAGAAGTGGTATTCAGATTCAGATAACAAACTCCTAAAAAAAACAAACAGGGCCTAACATATTACTATTAGGATGTGTTTGGTTTATGGGTATGAAATCATAAATTGGGATCAAATCACAACCGTTAATTTGCGGATATTTTAAATCCACTAAGGGTGACGGGTTTCTAAACTCATTCCCATTGGCTAGTGATAAACTTACAACAAAAATTTGTTGCATCATATAGTTGTACTTTACAGCTATATAATGCATATATTTTTGTGTATGATAAAAATATTTTATGTAAGGATCATTACAATTATACATTGTGCGATATCCTACTTGTATTTGTTGTGGCAAATTTCTATGGTAAGTTTATCACTAGTCATTCTTATTTCTACTTAAAACTCACACAGTCACACCCATAATGATTCTATATTAAAAACCAAATACCTCCTTAATTAATTCATCCTATATATAGTGAAAAATAATGGTCAAGTTTAAGCGTTATTCTATGTTAAGCGTAACCCCTACTTTAGCCACGATTTATGTCATCCACGTATCTTCCATTGTGTCAATGTTTTATATTCCAAATCTTAGTTTAAAGATGAAATAGTAATAAATGTTAATTGCTGAAACATTGTTCCGTGATTTAGAAGGAAGTATTTACAAAACTATGTAATGAGTAGACTTTAAAAGATGGGTTTTGCCTAATATATACATTTAAGTCATATATAAGTAATTAATGCATTAAATATATTGCTAGCTTAAAATGAAAAAGATATCAGCATTCTTCTTAAAAATATAATCTTCACCTATCGAGAAAAATGTTTGGTGCATTAATTATA
Source organism: Asclepias incarnata (assembly GCA_025447715.1). Lineage (NCBI taxonomy): Eukaryota > Viridiplantae > Streptophyta > Magnoliopsida > Gentianales > Apocynaceae > Asclepias > Asclepias incarnata. The sequence continues at coordinate 4,870 of JAOEHQ010047049.1, forward strand.
CCTTATGTGTGTTCTTAGGTAAGGGTGAGATCGAGTCGAGCTTTTAACGAGCTACTAGAGTTAGTTCGAGCTCATTTAAGTCGCGTTCAACCATATTAGTTTTCGAATTTGAGCCGGGTTCGAACACAAACTTACTACTCGATTAGTTTCACGAGTCGAGCTTAATAATTTAATATTCGGTCCGGCTCGTTAGAAAGTTCATTTAATGATTCAAGTCAAGCGACCTATTCGAGCTTCATGAGCTGAACAAGCTTAGTTAAAGTGAATTTTATGAGTTTGTTTTTAAATATAAGATTAGTTTATTCATGATCGTAAATGAGATTATTCGAGCTCGAGTTCAAGTAATCAAACGAGTTTATCGAGTTCGAGACCTTGAAATATAGTTGAATGAAAATGCGAAAAAACTTAAACAAGTATCGAGTTCGAGATCGAACAAATAACTAAATATTCGAACTCGAGCCGAGTAATTATTAAACTAGCCAAGCTTAAGATTCTTGATACTCGACTCGTATCGATTCGATTCGGATTGTTAACACCCCTGCTCTTAGGACATATATTAGATAAATTACTCCTAAAAGATTATAGAAAAAAGACATATATAACTTGTTCTCACATCACATCACTGAAGATTTTCTGTATTTTTTGTAATTTCATTTTATGTATATATGCTTTCACTTTGAAACTTTAGCTTACTCCCTCTCACTACGGGAGCATATTAGACGATATAAATGTTGAGTTAGTTTAGGTATGGACGGTCGGCGCCGGCCCGATTACATAAGCATAGGTCTGTTAGGGTTTCATTACGTTACCAATGTACTTTAAATATATACTACAGTAGTTGATTAATCTATACTCCATATATATACTTCATGTATATAAAGCATATTCAACTTATCTTCACTTATTTTTAAGACATTTTAAATTTTAAGTTAAGATAAAATTTTGACCATATATCAATTTCTTTGGTATCTCATCTCATCAAATGTGAACCATCTACTACAACTATACTACTCATATATGACTTTTGTCTACTTATGGTGTGTTTGTTTCTACATTATTTATATTCTTTAGAAATTTGAGTGTGCAATAAAAAATTTTTGGCCGAAACTTTAAATGATTTAGAATTACCTTTTTAAGTTTAATAATTTATACTATCCGCATCTCTCAAGAAACAATATCCTTACACACACACTTAAATACACACAAAAGTACGGGTGTCATAGCAAACTATTGACGTCACCACTGTCATACACGGTAACCTACTAGTAATACATAATACCTATAGGGTTTCAATGTTCAATATCATCAACTAATAAGTTATGAATTTTATAATCATGTACGAGTTATTACAAATAAAATTTATGAATGTATGGCATACTGTACTTGTATTTCTAAAAGTATTATATTATTTTTAACAGAGTTATAATCATACATGAAACCTTTCAAAAAATATATATATATAATCATACATGAACAGTGAGGTTCACAAGATTTGAGTGCACTGACATTTGCATTTTGGATCATGCAATCCTCACGTTTAAGATGAGAATGTCGTGACTCACACGAAGGTTTGACCATAAACTGAGATGTGATTAATTTTACTTTTGAGTGATTCTGGTTGTATATATAAGTATATAACTGATCATATTTACTAACTTTAAAGTATACCAAGTTTAAATCATATAATCCTAATATCTGGTAAGGGTGAAGGGTGTGGTTGTCATAATCTCATTTTGACAGGTTTAGCCAAAAAATTTAAACCAATAAGATGTCGTCATGTGTTCTTTAATGTAGAAACTAAAATTTGCCAAATTTTGTCAAATTCAAGGGTGTGATTACCATTTTTTGCCAATTAAATTTTTAACATTCACCCTTTTAACTTTAATAAAAACTACAAATATCATTAAATATTAAAAACACAAATCCTAAAATTAAAAAAACACATTCTAAAATACTTAAAAAACTACAAATCCTAAAATTAAAAACACACATCCTAAAATAGCAATACGACCACACCTAAAAATACTTGGGATTTGTACCAAGGTTTTGGCCAGTTAGGGTCGTATGTTTGGCATTTCACTTAGTCGACCGTCTTGTTTTCACCGACATTTTTATAATACATGTCGGCCTGGGTGCATCGGTCTGTCAACGTGTAACTGGCAGCATTCACTTGGTCAAGTGCCGTCTTAGTCTTCTCGAACTTCTCTTACAGATAGGTAACATATTGTTCTTCAAGCATGGAATTTGGCCGCCCCCGCGGTCGTAGTTCCCGTATTGCTTGTGCGCACCAATCTTTCTTCTCCTGTAGTTTTCGAAGAACTGTCATAAGTTCTTCTTGCAACAGTTTGTCGTCTAGTATATCAGCCATGATATTGTCCCTCACCTCGTCAACGGTCATGTGTTTTACATTGTTTGAAGATGAATTGTTTGAAGAGGAAGCCATTTGAAAAATGAAAATGTTTTAGAGAAAATGAAAATATTTGAATGTGTAAAAATGATTGTGTAGATATGGTATTTATAGTGAAAGAGTAAAAACAATTTTTTAAAAAAACAACTAGCACGCTCCTAATGTTCAAACCCTAAAAAATACAGTCAAAAAGGCAGGTACCACACACCCCAACGTTCATTTCTATTGGCTGCATGGGGCTGATTAGACTAACCGCGCGAAGCCGCTAGCCGAGAGTTGCCGAAAAGTTGGGGGTGGGGAAACCGGCGTGCCGATTAGTGGCCGATGTGAGGAACCACAAGAACAAACCGATCACACCCTTCACCCTAAGGCCCTATGAATTTCATCATTATTTTATTAAACTTATTTATATTCAATATCGTTATTTATTTTAATTTCGTAGTTACATACGTACAATTTTAGAAATATTGTTAGCCCAAAAAATTTCTAACTCCAATGGAAAAAACCACCTTAAAGCTTAAAGCATGTTTGATGGTGTACAGATCATCACCTTTTAATATTAATGCTACATTTTCACTTTAATTCGTTGAATAATAACAAAAATAACAATGGTTTGATAACAATAAATCTTATACATTTGACTTGGGACTCAACATGATTCATCTATTGCTACATGAACATTGGTGTATGAATCAGTGGATATATATAAAAAAGCTGCGTAATATGATGAGGGATAATGGTTAGTATGAGAGTTTCATGCAGCAATTTTTTTATTATGAAAAAACCACCAAAAGCAAGGGTAGGCGTAAGTCGAGAGATTTGGAAGGAACTACTAAGGTATGTATGTCCATAAAAAGTTCCATAGTTTCCCGTAAAACTTGCGATTGTCTGAGTTTGCTATATTTGGTGTTTTTCTAATGGTGAATTTGGATTACTGATGGACCTTTAAAATATCATCGTGTCATAGGTGGTATCACCCGATTACATTCCAACATCAAATCATGAATTCAATAAGAAACCCAATATATCTGGGAAAAGTCTCTTGTGACATTTAAACTCAGGACGTTATGCATGGTACCATTGAACCATATCTTATCACCAAAATGTCACTTGATCTAAGACCAAATTAAAGACGTTTGTTGGATTAGATACTTAGCATGAACCATCACCAAATGGTCTAGTGGCAAGGAGGCCTCTTTCCTCACAAGAGGTCAGGGGTTCGAGTCCTACCCTAGGCATATTTGGGGTGGCCACGGGTATTTAATTTCCACTTATGGTGGGCCTGGGTGAGTTTCCCCTCCAGATCTCTGGGTGATAGGGGTTTCTCATCGAGGGGTTTAAATTGGGGGCCAGGGGGCTCTCTAGCGCCGATCCGGTTAAGACAACGTATGCTAGACCTCCCGATATTCGCGAGTAATCCACACCTTTCAAAAAAAAAAAAAAACCCCTAATCAAACAATAGTTGTGTGATTATTTGAATGTTTAAAACTAATATGATGCTGGTCGGTTGCAACTTGCAAGTGTTGATCATTGTTTCCGAGGTAGCAATCACATGGTGGCTGGCTGTAGAAAATCGAATCGATGATATAAAAATAAAAAGTCAAACGCGTGTTTGTAAGTATTTCCACTTGCGTTATGCTTTTCACCTTATAAAATTAAGACAATATGAGGTACATTTTTTTTTTCTCCTTCTTGTCAATCTCATGTTTTAAAGTCTACTTGGTTAGTAGAGATGTCAATTTCAGTGTCTTCATACAAGCTACTCAAATTATATCATAATTTATTTTATTATTCACAATTTTTAGTGGATGAAAGATGCAAAGTTAGTTAAACATATGTTAGAATATTTATTCGTATGAAAACAATTTCAAATTAAATTATACAAAACAATTACAATTTTTTTTTTTTGAAAAGTAAATATCATTCACACATGCCCCGACAAAATGCCGGCGGCAAAATATATAACTATTTACATAAAAGTAAAATTACACCAATCTTTTCAAGTGATATTGTTGTTCCTGTTTCTATATTTGTACCAAAGGTACCCCCTAAGGACTTAATATTCTGGGTAATCGCCGAGACATTAACGTTTCCGTTAACGAATTTCTTCTCATTCCTGCACCTCCACAAAACCCAGCAGCAAGTAATAATAATACCACTAATAGCCTCCTTCTCCTTTCTTCCTTTCCCCGACTGTTCATGGAAATCCAGGAGGTCTTGAATATTGAAGACAAAAAATGGCGGTGTTCTGCACCAAAAGCAAACAAATTGCCAAACCAAGGTAGCCACCCCGCACTCACAAAACAGATGGTTCACGGTCTCCACTCCCTCATCGCATAGCGCACAAGTCACATTAGCAAAACCACAGTTTCTAGCGTTAGCGGGGTGTAGTTAAAACAACAGAATATCATTGTCTGAGTAGATCCTCACCTTTGAATGGTGAGAGGTGTGTTCTATTCGACAGTAGCCGTTAAGAAAAAAAAAATTTAGAACTATTATTATTATATGTAGTAACTTGGTTTAGACCTGTATCAAATACACATGATGTTTATGACATTTTTAAGATAAGAATAAGAAGAATTATTAAATATATGTAACTAAAAAACCTTATAAATTCAAATGTAAAAATATATGAAAAAACAAATCGGTAAATTCAAATGTAAAGAATGTAAAGAAACTCAAAGTAAAATAATGTAAAACTGGAATATTGAAAGCATATATATTGTATTTCATCTTTTGTAATACTTCTTTGTAGACAACATTTATTGTAACAACCGTAAAATATTGATGATAATACAGTTAATGTATTCAATAGAGAAACTTATAAATATTTTTAAAAAACCAATTAAGTTATGATTAAATTAAAGGAACTCATATTGTGTTACGTACTATCATTTAAACTAAATTAAGGTTCTTCCTTTAAAAGTTTTTAAACGGTAAAAATTTGGATAACAAAGAAATTGTAAAAATGAATCTTTTAGTTAAATCATCCACATTCATTGATGCAATTGGCCTAATGAAAAATAGAAGCCTAATATTAGTTCGTTTCGTTATTTTTGATACTATGGATTAAAACTTTCTAATATAGATTTAACATTTCTTAATATTATTTTATGACATAAGCAAGGTCTAATTTGAGAAATAAAGAGATGTAATTGGCTAATAAACCAAACAATTGTTAAATTACTTAAATTTCATATATATGAAATAATCAATATACCCATGCATTTTATACCTTAGTTAATACATATCTTACTTAGTCAAACACTTTATTTATATAATTAACTCATTTAGTATATATTACAGTTTTTTTAAAATTTATTATGAAAATGTCATGTCTTACAGAAAACAAATAAATTTTTTCTTAATTTAAAGTACAATAAAATAATTTATTTATTTATTTATTTATTTCCAAAATGAGTATTTTAACAAATTACGTTAACTTTTAAAACTTTATGATTAAAAATTAATAACATACCGTTACACCTTAAATTGAATCAATAGTTTCTTAAACATTTAGTCAAACTACTCCATTTAAACAACAAGGGTTGTGGCCTAGTGGTAACTTGGTCTCTGACTATCTAAGGGTGAAAATACATATAAGTCTCAAGTTCAAATCCTTGGAGTAAAAGTATATACAACCTGTAGCCACAAAAGTTTACTCGTGACACTACTAGAAATAGGGCTATTCTTGACGCGCAGTGCGCGTCATAAAGGAGTCAGATGACGCGCAAATGCCCGTCAAGGATGGACCAGTCATAAAGCTTCATGACCCGCATATGTGCGTCATCCCTCTATGACGCGCACTTATGACA
>JAOEHQ010047050.1:0-11090 GCA_025447715.1 Asclepias incarnata
GTTGTTATCTACAATCAAAAAGTTTGCTTGTAGATCATTATGGCCTATAAATGAAAAAATTTAAATATACACAATTTTTTGTGGTTTGGATTTTATAAAACTAAAAAAACAAGATTATTGTAATAAAATTCTATTTTCATTTCTCTGATTTTTTTACCAAACACAAGAAATGATTTTCACTCATTTCTCAGATGAATTTTTCTGTCATTACCAAACAAAGAAATTTACTGAATATCTCAGTCCATTTCATTTCTCTCTATTTCATTTCTCTGCTTCATTTCATTTCTCTAAATATCTCCCTACCAAACGTGCCCTAAAGACGAGCTATCTGAAACAAATTGGCTGGGCTACTGAAAGCGCAATCAAAAAGCAAATGTTCGATTGTTTCAACATGCATCAGTTTTACAAACCGATCAAGTTGGACAAGGTAAGCATTTTCTTCTAAAACGATTTTTCATGGTGGCCATGAAATTGGAATTGAATATATGGCTTTCCATATATAGGAACAATCTAACCTTTTGTTGTGTAGGGATATTCTTCCAAAATTTTGATGACGGGTTAATTAGAGCTTGATTGTCCTGCTCGGGATGTAGACTTCGATCTTTCATAGTAAGCTTATATAGAGAGCCGGTTTGCGAACTATGAATCTTCAAGATCACTTCAATTCGACTTCTCTTGTGTGTAAATTTTTTGAGTAACAACCTAACATTCCACGTACCATTCTAAATAAAGTATGATACTTTATCACAATTTGGAAATGCATGGACCAAGTGGGATGGAGAGAAAACGTACAAATCTTTGTTGAATGGAATCTACGTACTTTTGAGTCCAAAATGATATGTTTTGGCCGTTTCCAACTTGCCATCATATAGATCTCACCCCTTATATAGTAAGCTACTTCAGAACCATTGTATACGTTAAAGTTTATTACGAGTATTTCATAGTACATTAGTTAGACCATTTGTAAAGGGAAGATGAAAGGGGTGGGTGAAGAGAGGTGATGAGGAGGTGAATGGTTAAGGGATATAAGGCATCTTCGATCCTATCCTGAACTCGTCATTCCCTCGTCTTGACCGTCACATCAGCTTTCTCTCTCCAAGACACACCCAAGAACTACACCCTCCCTATTATACCCCCTTCATCATCTTATCCCCAATATATAAAAAAATTAAACCTACACACATACCACTACACATGGCCCACTTTATGCTCGTCGATGCCTTTCCAAAAAAAGAAGCCAAACGATGACGACCTACCTTAGAAGGGGTGGAGCTTATGGAGTCGTGTACGACGAGCATAAAGACGACGATGACGACCTACCATAGGATCCGGCCTAAGTGAAAAGGGTGGGTGAAGAGAAATAGGTGAATTGGTTCACCTAGGTGAAAAAGGGATAGTGGGTCCATTTTTTTGTTTTATATTATTCCTTTTATAGGTTGAGTGATAATTTAATATATGAAAGAAAGTATGTGTGTGGGGTCCAAAGGGTAGGTGAATGGTTAAGGGGAAATGGAGAAGGTGAAAGAGGTAAGAAGGTAATGCTGATGTGACATGAAAAAGTGTAGGTGAAAAGGGTGAACTGTTACGAATGGTCTAAGGGATAGTTGTACACATGGCGATTTTGTCAAAAGATGTCAATCCATAAGGAGTATTGTACAACCAAGACACTTGTCAAAGGGATTTTGTCTTCACAATATTAAATATCATGCCAAATTGTCTCTCCATCGTCATATACATGTCGATTTCATATGCTATGCCGATTTTATATGCCAATGCCGCATGCCACACAATGCCAAAAACAAGGGAATGGTGTTACCGCATATCAAATTAAGGTAACGCACAAACTTGCCGTCCACACCTTTCACCCTTACAAAATTTATTTCAATATCTAAGTCGTTATCATTCTGTTATTACATGTTTCAAAATTATACATTAGTTACCAATAATTTAATATCCGAATTTTTGTAATAATATTGTAAAACTCATTAAACATGTAATAATAATTTAGTGACAATCTTTAGTATTTTTAACATTAAATTTCTTTCAAAAGGCAAAAAAAAAAGTAAATTAATGAGATTTTTCTCCAATTGAAGATTAAAAATTGATCCTATCGGTCAATAGAAAGCTTTTTTAGAATTCATTTTCTTTAAGACGCGTTATTTCCTTGATGGGGTGAATTTGTATAATCTAAAGGAAAACTATACCAAACGGTTCTGGATTTGTGTTTTGTTTACAGAAAAATAAAAACATCGACCAATGCACGCCCCTACTCGCACCTTTGGAACAAAAACAATATGCAAAGGAAAGGGGTGCTACTATTTCCAACTTCTTTTTCCTAGATACACCCTTAATGTACAAAAATAATGCATACTGTACAACTGTTTATTGTCTAGAAAAAAGTGTATATAGGAAAAAAGATGGTGGAAATAGACACCCACAAAGGAAATTAACCTGTATTTTCTGTGTTAAATTGAGTCAAATATGTACGGGACTGTAAGAATTTACATATTAAAAAAAAAAAAAAAAACAACAAAATCATCATAATGTGTATGCAGCATTGCACCTTACTTTCCATGTAAACATTCTAGAAAGGACATGAAACGAAAACTTCTATCTACAACAACAAATAAATTTGGAAAATCTATTTATCAGAAAATGAATCTTGGTACTCGATCGATCACGTCTCGTAAGGAAACGAAAGCCAGGGGTGCCTTAAGGCTTCCCTAGCCGTTGGCCGCCTCTTTGGGTTGATCTCAAGTAAGTTTGTAATGAAATCAATGAATAACGTATCGGAAACTTGTGTGTGTTCACCCAATGATGTTTCTTGTGGGGTTATGTATTCCACTTGATTTGTTTCCTGGGTACGTTAAAACAAACAAAAAAAAAAGATATGAATTCGTAATGAACGAACATTTTGCAATTATTGATTGTTTTCTTATGATTTCGCAAGAAACGAACCTCATTTATATGATAAAGATCAAACTCGTTAGTGAAATACTTGCTTGTTTCTTGCCCCCTTATTAGCATATCAGTATCAATTGGCCCAAGCATTCCAATCACTCGTGCAAGCAAGAACACAAGTTCATCGTTTGGAAATAGAACCTGTTGGAAATTCAATTATGACACATACAACTAAAGACGACTCTAAAAAGATTTAATACCAAGGATGAAAGATTTAAACTTATTGGATGAAGAACATACATCACCAGATACTAATTCGGCCAAGATACAACCAAGAGACCAAAGGTCAACTTTCTGGTCATATGGAAGACCGAGGATGACTTCAGGAGCCCTGTAAGACCGAGATTGTACATATAGTGACAATCTGTCGTTTTGAAAGCAGCTGCTACCAAGATCGATAACCTTGATCTCACATCTGCTATAGCTTTTGATAAGAATATTTTCAGGCTTTAGATCGCAGTGAATAATTCCTAACTCATGCAAGTAATCCAAAGCTTCCAAACATTGTCTCATTATGACCTGATTTTGAATTTCCAAAAGTCAGCATTTTGTGTTCAAGAAAAGATTGCACACAGATCATGCCCAATAAACGAACCTGTAGTCTGGTCAACGTAAAATAAGGCTCCCCGCCAGATTCTCTATTGAATTTTTGAAATTCATATAAGTTAGCACGTAGCAGTTCACTCACAATGATAAGATGTTCCTGCAAAATTTTCAAAATTCTTTTTACTAATCAACAGAAACTGTAAACTTGTTGATTCAACGATTAAGTTACTTACATGAAAATAGAAATAATCATAAAGTCGTAAAATGTGGTGTTCATCTGCAGGATCATGCTTGTTTACAAGCTTCAAAAGCTTGATCTCATCTAAGCTTTGATCAAAGAAATCCTTTTCATTCTTTATGATCTTCAAACAAACGTCGATTCCAGTTTGGAGATCACGTGCCTGGACAACTTTGCTAAATGCAGCTGAACCAACATACTCTTCAACAACGTATCTGGAGCCAATTACGCTGTTTAAAACAATCGGCAGATCCTTATTCTCTTCAAAACCAGTCCTAAAGTACCATAAAGTTAGTACATTTATTATACTTCAAGAAAACATCCTTAAAATCTTAGCAAACCACATGTCAACTAACCTGTTTTTCCTGTGTATAATTCTCAAATCAAATACTTCATATTCATCTTCATTTGCATTCATTAAAGATTCATCATTAGTGGCAACGCCATCGCCTTCTTCAACTTTAGCAGCATCATAATTACTATTTAGGTTAAAGTCTACATCTTTCTCACACTTCTTCTTTTGCAAGTCACGGGTTCTTTTAGAATCCTCAACAAGATCGTCATCACAACTATAATCATTCTCTTCAATATCATTAACTTCATTCAAAACGACTCCTTTGAATGAGCTACATAAAGTGGTAGGCCATACTTTATCAAAACCATTAGCTTTCTCTAACGGGTCTAATATAGGATCAAAAACAAGTTCAAAATCCTTGCCTTGGTTCTCGTTTTCTAAAGTCATAACAAACTTATCCTCACTTGGACCAGTGAAAGGATCAAAGTGGTCAAAGCTAGATGGCATACAATAATCTTCATCTTTCTCTCTATACCAAGTCGAGTCATTTTGCATGTCAAATTCATGGTAATCACGAGCCGTACCAAATTGAGACAACCTATCTGATGAAGCATGAGAGCTAGCCCCTCTCAATGTCCGGGACCCGTATGGATTTGTAAATTCTGCACAAATCATCGTCACTCAAAATATTCATGACCAATTGACGACAAATCCTCTGGCATTTATATCCCTGGGTTTGTTTTTTTTTTTTTAACAATAACATTGCTACTAAATTAGATCTGCATTTAAATCTTGAAAGTATTGATAGTACCCTTCATGTGGATTCAATAAGTATCCTTATTTTCCCTGAATTTAAGTAACTTCATATTACTTTTGGATCCAAATACTTTTATATTTTTTAAACGGTACTCCAACTAAACTAATACAGTAATATGAAAAGAGAAGAGAAACTATAACTACAACGAGAATTGAACACCTAGCCACTGAGTTTTACTTTTTAACGGCAAATTTAGGTTCAACGGCATTGCCTCTTCATATATCCAACTCCAATTCCAGGGAAACCCATCATTGGAAAACCCTGTCTCCAGTCCTGGGAGTATTTTTTGCTCACACCTGGATTTGAATCCAAAACCTCAAAGTCTCAGGTCCCCCAAGTACCAATCCTTCTATTGATGGTTGGTACCTAGCCACTGAGTTACAAGTTAAAGTTGATACGACTAGACTCTTTTGGTTTTTGGATCCAAAATATAACTAGTTTGACAACAAAAGTTACGAACTTTAAAAATCATTAAAAAAAATTCATCATGGGTGTCATGAAGTGATGAATAAACTTTCATCAGAGTCCATGGACCATTTTTACAGCCAAATTTGGAATACAAAGTTTTCAGCAAGAATGTTATTCCTAATATCTAGGGAACCAAGAAAAGAAAATTTTGATCTTGATAACGCTTCCATTGTAAGTAAAAAATAAAACAAACATGAACCATAAAGTTAAGGGAATATAATTTAATTTAAAGCCCATATAAAGACAAAACAAGATAGATTGTGATTGTGGTCCAATATCTTAAAAGGCCAGTCAAACAAAATCCAAACAGAAAAATTACCAAATTAAAAACTAAACTAAACTAACATTAGATTTTAAAAATATGATTTTACTAAGTATAGTAACACGTAGTAAAATGTTGTATATAAAAAAACGGACCTCTAAAAATAGTTATCTACAGTAATATATAACATTTCAATCCGTGTCACCAAAATCCAAAAAGAAAAAACTAAAAAATAAAATAAATTACCAACACTTCTAATCAAAGCAAGCCCATTTTACATTAAAAAAAATAACACTTTGTTATATATGATCATGGAATAAAAAATTGGTTGTCTTGTTTAGTCAAACTATATGTGAATTTTTTTCATACAAAAGTCAAAGTAATGTAAAATTAAAAGTCAGCGACTTTAGAGGGGAAAGAGGGGGGGTACCTGAAGAGCATAAATCAGTAGTGGAAGAACCCAAGCTGACAAAATCTTGATCATCGGAAGAATTTCCATCGGAAGTTTCAAGATTTTGCCGCGGCGGAGGGCGGCTGCCGGGGCCGGCAGGAATCTTGAGAGGTGGAAGTGGTAATAAATGAGAAGAACGACCCAGTTGGGATTTCTCAAAGAGATCATCAATGAGTGCTGATTCAGAGATTGACAGATGGTTTTTTCTTAAGAAATTCAGTACGGATTCTATGTCTGATGATTCCATTCCTGAGTTTGACAGAGAGAATTGGAAATGGGAATGGAATTGGAATTATGGAAATGGAAATGGAAATGGAAGTGAAAGGTTATGATATGTGATTATTATTAAATGTAGAGGTGGATTCTTCATGTTTTCTTTCTTTTTTTCTTTTTTTTCTTTTTCTTTTTATTTTTTTTTTATTTTTGTGTTTTGGATGAAAACAGGAAGCTAGATTCGTGAAAGAAGGTTCTTTTGAAGGGGTGATTTGGAAAGTAGAGGACTGCAACTACTCTGCAACAGATAAAAGGTTTGTTGGGTGTGCGATTTTATTACAATATATTTATTTTTATTACTTACCCACCAGTCCACCACTATCAATATTTTCTTATCACTTCAATACGTTGATTTTTTAAGTTGTTTGATTCAATCTTACACATTCGGGACAGTTTAACAAAAGAATTACCTAGTTTGTTGTTAAAAAAAAAAAATATATAAGACTTGTTCTTTTACTTTTATGTTTAATTTTATCTCAAAAATATGAATCTTATATAAATAGGTAAATAAAAAATGATTTCTGTTCTGATTATTTAAAAAAAACTCATTCGTTCAAGCTATATGAAAAATCAAGTATATGTGTTTGATATATGCTATCTAATCGGTATTTTTATGATATATTTTTTATTCAGTTTTTCTTGACTTTTTTAATTACTTTTTAATAATGTTTAAACTTGAGTTTCTTTTAAAAATATTGAAATTTCTTAGGGTGGAGTCAGCCAACCATGCCATCATTCTCTTCAAATTTTTACTGTCACATCATTTATTTCTCTCAAAATTTATTCAAAATATACTCCCTACCAACAATACTATCATTCTCCTTGAATTCCATTTAGTTAAACACATACAAAAAAGGAAAAAAACTTATCATGGACCTACATATTTTTACTTTTTGCCTATTGTTCTCTTCACATTATTTATTACAGTATTATGCTTTGTGTTTTTTTTTTTTTATCTACTTTATTTCTTTTATCTTTTATATACCTTCCGTTGCTTTTGTTTTGGCGTTACATATTTCAAATTTCGAATCCACAGGCTTCTAATCTAATGGATTTTAAAATATATGTTCATGTCATACACCTCTTAAAGCCACCACTGTTTAATTAACGTTATACATAAATACGAAACTTTAATAAAGTGTAACTATAAATTATGGAAGATAATTATAACTTGTATATAAAGTACAATACCTATAAAGTTATGTTACAACTTCACAATGCATGCATATTATGTACATGCATAAATGAATGTCTTGTGCAAATCACTTCTCATAAATTATAGCTAATTAAGTTGGTAAAGTTTCTATAAATATAAACATATACACTTAATAAACATTAATGTACAAAATTTATCATTTTAAGTTTAAATTTTTTATATTTTAAAAAGTACTGACTTTATTAAATGTGCTTAAACATGTGTCTTGTACGCACTTGTTAGAAAAACCCTATATATAAATATACCTTTGCCTTGAAGAATAAAAAAAAGAGAAAAGAATTAATTGGTTGGATTTAGCATTTATGACATCTTACTATTTTAGTGGCAATTTAGATGTAACACTATGTGCAACCTTAATTATTACTAGTTAATATTCAATCTATTTCATAGAAGTCTATACTACGACCAATATTGACCATAATGTATAACATTTCAAAGGCATTCATTTTGATTTATGGAGTAAAGTATTTGGTATATAAATATATATAAAGATGCCGCTAATTGAGCGAGTGAAGAACCTATTTGCATTTTTATATTATGTTATGGCTCCAATTGGTACCAAACTAAGCAGTTATACAAATTCAAGTTCCTAAAAGGATTGACCAAGTTTATGAGCCTTTTTTCTTCCTGCAGATATTTCAATTATTGCGGAGTAAAATGTTACTTTAAATAATTAGACTTTTTAGGTTGATTGGGTTGTTATCCTTGACTTATATGTAGAAGTAGGTGATATGTATAAAAATGTTTCTTTTATCATAAACCAATAAATATTAATAGTATATAAAATGGGTGGTGATCCATACACCATCGGTTTTAGCCGTACACCATCAAACATGCTTTAAGGTGTTGTACTGTACAACAATGTGAAACATGTTTGGTGGTGTATCCATATAATATATAATGTGCATGATATATATACTGTATGACTTATACATGCATCGTGGTTAACAAAAAGTTTTAATATACATATTATCTTTCTTTAAAAAATGATTTATAATTTTCAAATTTTGATAATAATCTTTTTAATATCATATAATCAGATAGATCATTGAGTTATCATCTTTGTTTTTCTTCACTAATGAAAGAAAGAAAGAAAGAAACCGCTCAGTGCCGCCTTCTGCGGGTTTTGAGCCCCAATACCTCGAGGTGTATGGGGGAGGTTAAGATGTCGGCTGGCCTTACCCCTACCGAAGTAAAGAGGCTGCTCCCAGTTTTCTACCTAAATGGTAGAAAAGGCCCTCCAACCTTTGCATGGGATGAGGTTCGAACCCATGACCTCTGTCTCCAGAGGTCAGGGTGATAACCACTGAACCAAACCATGCGGCTTCAAAAAAATCTCTATATGGGGAAGAAAAAAGGCTAAAACAACTTTAAATGGTCGTGACTGGCTTGTGAAGAAATGTAACCAGTTGTCGATCAGTTTTTACACATCATTTGTCACCTTGTAGTCATGTATGCACCTACCTTTTCCCAAATAACTATTATCAGTTTATATATAACATCAAACCCAGATCTTCATCTCTTTCTTTTTATTTTATTTTCACCCCAAAATACAATTAACCCTAATCAATTTTTACAGTAGATTCCATCGAAGATATATTGATGTTGACGGAAAAAGTCCGATGTAGAAAGACCAAGATTTAATTATACATCTTACAATCTACTTAATCCCTTTCGATATCATCAAGAAAAAGGACTGTTGCAATGTGTCATTGTGTCACCGGAAAAACATTAATGTATATCTAATTGTTACCATATTATCATGTTCTTACCGAAAACATAAATGTGTATCTAAGTATTATTTTTTGTTAGATTTCATAATAAAATAGTCACGAATTGCTGTAAATAAATTTATGTGTTTTCTATTAATTGTTATTGATTTTATATTGAGAGTTGGATTTATTTTTAATTAATTGTTGGAGATATAGTGGAATAGTTTTTATATAAATTGTCACGAAAATTGGTGTTGTTGGAAAAATATGATGGTCGGTGGTGATGGTGACTGGTGATGTGGCGGCTTACATGGCAAAAGAAGAGTATGTGGCATTACAGTACTTCATTAATGACCTTTATATAAATAATTCAAAATGAAATTTAAAATTATAGGATGACGGGAACCTGACCACGACCTCTCTATAGTTGGTTTTGCCAGTTCTTGGGTCACAAAAGAGATTTTTTTTTTTTGTTGATCTTAATACAGTTTTTCAACCTAAATTAAGGTACTTTTCAAACAATTAGCCCTTATATATACTTCTTAATTTAAAATTAGGTTGAGCTATATATAACAAACTACATACTAATTCTACAAACACACACACAAAAAAAAAAACTATATTAAATCTATATTAGTTCTAAACCAAGACTAAATTAAACTAATCTAAACTAATGCTAACCGAATTTTGTTAAACTTGGCGAGCCCTAGAAGTATTGTTGAGGGGCTCACTAGCTTGAATCTTTTAATCCTTTATCTAAAGGTTGTTCGGTGCTTGTTTGATTACGTTACCTTAAGTAGATATGTGCCACAACTGGTTGAGACTTTTGCTTTTTAAAACGAAGTCCAGAATTCAATCTTTGATATAAATAATTTTAGGATTATTTGAGATAGTTTATAAATAAAGTAACTTTGCCGTTAAACAAATATATATGTGCAACTTCCTTCAACCTTTTTCTTAACTTAAACAGCTTCACATGACGAGGGACCTTGACTTGTGAGCTATATACTAAAATCCATTTCTTGCACCATCATACACTAATACGCCCGGAAGTAAGAGGGTTGGCATCTCTCCTTTTGGTTTTCTCCCATCACTCACTCCAAACCAATCCCCTTATATCATTTCATCTACCCATCACTCATACCACATTTCACTATTTTGTTGGCAACTCATCTCTCACTCACCGCTCACTCATACCACTTATACCTTATGCTTAAAAACTTCTACAATCACTCATACACAAATACACCACGCTTGATAGAAATGAGTGGTCTCACCACTCAAACACACCACTCACCCACCACTTGCCTCATGAATATTTGATGACGGCGGTGTTCAAACGCGGTGCCACGATCACCACTCGTGTTTAAAGCGTGCAATGCCAATGCTCTAAAACACATTACGAAGCTTCAAAATGTATAGGTTTGCACTCCTAAATTCATGAAAACTTTGTTCCTTCTCCTTCACTTTTCAAATTTACATCAATCTACAATCTTTGGACTCCATATCTCGTTCAACTTAGTTCTATATTACATACATCTTAATTTGTGGCGAAATATATATCAAAGACTACATAACCCGCTATAATACCATCAATATATATCATCTGATCATATATTTAATCATCAATATAATCATCTGATCTATACCTTTGATTTTGTCATATAACTTGATTTTCTTCTTAACTCTATCCTTAGGCTTACCATTTAAGCATATTTATCATTTTTGTATATCTATTTTTGGCCAAAGTTGATAAAAAAAAAAAAAAATTTTAAAAAAACTTAACTTTTTGAAATGAATTTTCAACAAGGATTGAGGTGCATTAGAATAATTGTTGAACTTGTATTAGGC
>JAOEHQ010047051.1:0-11090 GCA_025447715.1 Asclepias incarnata
TTTGGAAATAAAGGATTTCTAAATATAAATGTTTTATTGAAATTAAAGGTATGACGTGGATGTCGTCATAATGTTTAAAATATATATATATATATATATATATATATAGTCGGGTGTTTCATTTATAATATATTGTCGTTCTAAAAAATAATTAACACTTTTTAGCTTTTCATGATTATTAATAACTAAATGATTAAAAACATATCTCCACAATTTTTTTTTAAAACTTATCTATGTTTCAATTGATGATGGTAATCCAATCCACTTAATAATTTATATCCACATTCTAAAAAATAAAAATTATATTACTCGGTATATCAAAAAATTTTGTTAACATCTATATTAAAACAAATTTTCACATATATTTATTAAATTAAAAAGGATCTCAAGATGTTGATATGTATCAAAGATGGAAAATAAAAAAAATTTACTAATATAAAAAGAATATATATTTTATTTACATTATATATTGATTTTATTAAGTTATAAATCAGAAATATTAAATATGTATAGAACTATTTTAAAAATTTAATACACTTATTTTAACCTATCGTATGTATATAAGATACTAAAATCTAATAAGTAATTTAAATAAATAATGATATAACTATGTTTACAATCCTTTAAATATATAATACTTTGACATATAGTCGTTTAACATGTAATAAGACTCATCTAATTCATATGAATTTCATAATGAAATATTAATTTTATATAATTTTAAAATGTAATGTTTTGTGTCTGCCCGTGTATATACACGGGACAAAAATCTAGTTATATTTTATTTTGTGATTTAGCATTATTTGGATTATAATTTGTTTTAGTTAATTAGTATTTATGTTTAAGAATAATTGGTAATTTTGATATACTTAAAAGTTTATTATTTAAGACACTTGTCCCATGCTTTATGAAGAAGTAAAGATAATAACCCTTATTATTCAAACCATTAATATAACCTTTTTTCCTTTATATAAATATTAAAACAAGTTTTCTATCACTTCTTAATAAAAAAAAATCTCCACCATTTAATTAAAAAATTTGTAAAAATTAATAATAAACCACTATTTTTCAAAGAAGTGATAATAATCATTTTTCTATTAATAGATAACAAATTAACTTTTTTTCAAAAAGCAATATAATGGTTAGTAATGGTAATAAATATTTTTGTGATATTTCACTTAATATAGTTTAAATGTAGGTATAACATGCTGGTAGTTTTAGTTTTGTTATCATCGAGGCAAACAGTTTCAACAGTTTCAGTTGAATTGATTTTAGGTATTTTTTTTCTCCTTAGAGTACCCCAATGTTTTACTTCTTGAAACGTGTTGTGCAAAATATATAGCCAATACAAAAATAGACTAGACAATATACATTAAAAATAAGGGTTAGAAAGTTACCATCAAGCACAACACCACGATATATAGTGGTTGGGTCAAATGTTAACGAATTCACCTTAATTCACTCCCTAATTCACAATCTAGAGTTATAGCGCTATGTTTCTCTAAACCAAATAGAGAATCCGATTACGATAATAATCTTGACACTTCAAGATTAATCACCGATTCAATGATTCATAACCACTAGGATAATCAGAATTTTTTTTTGACAAGAATCACAAATCCCTAACATGTTCTTAACACTTCAAGAATACTCAAGAAATGCTAACCACTAGAATTCCAATACACCGAACTTTACATTCACTAGTACGAAGTTTACAACAAATGTAGCAATAATAATATTGCTACAAATAAAATCATAAATATTACTACAAATAAAATCATCAAAACCTTTTTAACGATGTATCTTTTATGAATAAAACTTATCATCATTTTTAAAATTTTAAATAAAAAAAAACACAGATCATTTAATAAATGTTTAAGCAAAGTCTTTATCTAAGGGCAATATCGATTCAAGGATATATGATATCAAACACGCAACTTTACAAGCGTATACTACAACATATAAATACGACACCACATATAACAATACTTATGAACTGTTTGGTTTAAAGATTTCAAAGGGAATTGATGAAAATTTTTATTTGAAATTCCTTATATTAATCTAACATGACAAAGAAGAAAATCCAAATTTATTTCTTATCAAATTCTTCTAAAATTTTTGAACAAAACAGCCTTAAGAATTATTTTTTTGTATTTTTTTTAAACGGCAGAAAAACTGACAACACCTAATGAAATTGGTGTGTTGAGTTCGAATCCTGGTAACGCCCTAAAAGTTTTGCTCTCCCATATCTTGAATGGTATAACGTTACAAAAGCCCCCTTCTCAAATGTTTTTAACAAGATTTAAACCTTCGCATTTCTTGATGAAACCCAGCCCCAAGAATATATTGACTCTCTATGCTTTAAGCTACCATGTAAAAAATAATAACACTTTATTACATTTTTTTTATTGTCCAAGGATATACTATATTAAAATTTCACTTTTATAAATGTGTATAAAAAAATTGTGTAGATACTAAATTTTTTTTAAGATGTACGAAAAATATGGACATTTAAACTTTGAAGTTTAACAAATTTCTTTATACTTAAAAAGTATGTTGATTCAAAAGTGGAAGATCCAACCAAATTATTTAGAGAAATTCTAGGTTAACAAACTAATTACAAACAAAAGTTTACAAACAAATCTTTCATCAATCAAATCAAGTCATTTTTTTCTCTTTTTTCTTTCTCTTTCTTTGTTGATTGGTCCACATCACATACCGCATGTGTTTGTAAACTTTTGTTTGTAATTAGTTTGTAGATCTAGCATTCCTCAATTATTTATGCTCATGTTTTTAGTGTGGAGTTTTTATAATGTTTTTCACATTTAAAGATGTACGAAAAATAAATTTAATTTGTTACATCATATTTGTCCATAATTGTTCTTCTACACACATTTATGTGTGATTATATGCGTAAAGAAGTACGGACTTTTGAGTTATTAGTTTTAGTACACCCAAAAATTTCCTTTGTACACACCATAACAATTGTGCAAGAGTGGTAAACAATATTCGATAACAGCCTTATACGGTAGCAACTTCTATCTATAATAGTTGTATATGAAAATACTTTGTATCTGCTTAGGATAAAAGATACTTATGATAGCATCGATATACAAATATGACTTGATAAACTCACGTAAACCGGAATGCTCTCATAAACATGTTAATTTGTGTAACATGTTTATGAGACGATAGTCTAGCTGGGATGTTTTTAATTTGATTGTATCTGCTTCCTATTTCTTATTTCTGGATCAAATGTCATATTAGGGACAATAGTCTAGTTTGGTCTTTATGACATATTAGTCCTACATACTTTATGTAATCTTTTTGCTTTCGACACCTTGCCGAAAACGGTTTCATTAATATATTTCCACTGTTAAAAAAAAAATATGTTAATTTGTGTAAACCGGCCTCTTGGATATATGTATTATCAACCACTATTATTAGGGTAAAACGGGGTGATTATAAGTTAAACAAAATACTACAATAATATAACAGTATCTTCTTAGATAGACAACACAAAAGATATTCACAAATGCAAACAGTCTTTCCTTTAATAGAAACGATATATATGAACGAAGATTGAGCAGACCTCTCCCAAGGCTCATCATGAGCTTGTCTTGGGGACTTGGGTCATGTTCCTTTCTTTAGCATTGGCACGTCCTCGTCGCCACCTCTTTCTTAGGTCTCGTCCTTCCCTTTCGTTGCGGTGGAGAGGAAGGGGGTGGGGACCGCGTGTTTGCTAACCATTTAAAAAAAAGGTTTTTTTCTGTGTTTTTTTTAATTGGAAATGTAAAATAAGGAAGAAGAAGAAGGAAGATAAAGAAAAGGTGTTGTTGGCAGAAGTGTCATGGGATGTGTTAATAATAAAGAGGTGACATAATATTGATGTAACGATAAGAAAGAAGTGAGGAAGAGATCACAGTTGAAACTTGAAAATGGTCTAATAATTACCTGAAAATAATCTACCATTGGTAAATGTACAAGTGTGCCCAATATTTGCTACTAGTTAAACTTAACCCTCAATGTGTAATTTCCCAATTAGTTATAGCCTATAGGCAGTCGTGACCCATGTATCGGAACGTACCGGACGGACATTTTCTCATTATTAGTCGAGTTGTTGTTAATAAAAATTCATGCTATCAAGTTCCGACCCTTGAGGTTTTTGATCTATTGAGCTAAGTATAGAAAGTACCCCAATCGTTTTCAAAGGGGAAAATTTAATAAACACAACAGTCAAGCTGGAGTATCGACGCCAATACAGTCAAATTAAAATATATGCTGTACGTGTTAAAGGGTCTACCTCATAGACATTGTTATACGTTTTCTCTCGATCGAGAACGACAATTAATGTTAAAGACCATTCGTAGTTATTTCAGCCTTTCGTAACATAAACCACCCAACCCATTCATCACCTCCAGATTTGAAAGGAGCTTGTATTCATTTTGGATATGTTCTTATATCACAATATTGTCCATTTTCAAAATTGGTATCTTTAATTCTTCAGACTTGCATAAAAAGTGTACCATTTCCCTTGGCAACCTATATATATATATATATAAAATAAATCAGATCCATATATACTACTGCCTGTAATTTCCAAACCACAACCAACGTACAGCTACCACTTCTCCAATCTACCTTTTAACAATGACATGGCACCGTTTACGTCTAAATCCATGCACCAACCACCTCTGGCCGACACGTAAAGGTGTGCCAACATGAGCACACAAATTAAACCATGTAGAGGTCATTACACATTGAGGGTTAAGTTTAACTAGTAGCAAATATTGGGTAAAAGTCTTTTTATTAAAATAGAAATTCTGAAACTCATTATTAATGACTCAAGCTTGTTAATAAGAATAGAGAATGCCCAATACAAGCCCAGGCAAATCAACGAACTACAAGGATACAATTTGAGGTTTGAGGTCAAACGTACTACAGAAGCTATTTTTACCCCGGCCATCACTTGGAAACTTTTATAAAAAGAAAGTTTGAGTCGACTACATTAATCTTTAAACAAATTCTGTGAGCATAATTATAATTGATGTTCAAAATGTGCAAATACGTTTGATCTCTCAAGGAAAAATAGCCTTCGTGTCTAGAAAAATATGTTGAGGTTTATTACCAACTAAAAAACTTGCTAGATAGGATAGAGAACACCCAAAACGAGTCCATGAAAAATCAAGAACTAAAACGATACAACTTGACTTTTGAGGTCAAATCAGAAAGAATTTTATGATGTGAAATCTTTATGATTTTAGAAAAATGCATTAACGAACTAAATCAATCCTATATATATATAATATATACTTCAGACATTATAATTAACACTAATGATTAAGAGACCTAATAAACACACCTAAAAATTAACCTAACAATTTAAGGATGACACATGTTGATATATTTTGAAGGCCCATTAATTATTTTGTGTTATTACTATTATACCCCTAATTTTTTCTTTGTCGATAATATGTAATAGACGGGTACCCGAGCAATACGGCGGCGACGGTGGCGGCGGCGGTGTGGTGGTGGCGTCGGCGACTGGTGGTGATTATTGTAGGTTATTGATGTAAAAGGTAATTAATGTAAAAGGGGGATATTGTAGTTATTTTAGGAGTTGAAAGATACATATTATAAAATATTTCATTAAAGATATTTTTGTTACATTAATAAAGGAATGAAAATAGACAATAGAAAAACAGGGATAAAATAGACACTTCAAATCATCATTTAAAAAAAAGGGTTGCTCTTTTATATAGGAATAAAGATTATAAAAATCTTGTCTCCGTATTAAAAAATCTTCTACGTATACGTGTATATCCCATCTTAATTGTGTAAGTCTTCCTCTAACCCTAATTTTCAATAAATTATACTCAAGCTGGTAATCTATTATCATACAAAAGCATGGGAGGCTTAGGGATAGGGCAAAGTGGACGACCGCACAAGGTCTAATTTTTCAGGGGGCCCGAATTTTTAGATTTTATATATACATATATATATGTAAATTTTATATATACACACATTATATTGTGTATGTATATATAGATATAAATATTATATGTTATATAGTGTCTTTACCTTTAATATTTAATTATGAGCATCTGATCGGATGGTTAAGACGCAAGGTACGTCCGTATTGTTGTTTTTAAGTCACCGGGTCGAATTAGTTTTCCTAACCTAGGGGCCTTTTTCTTCTGGCTCGTCCTAGACCCGAAATTCCTTAGAGTCGGACCTTACAAAAGGTTGTGGTAATAATTATTATATTTTAATAGTTACATCAATTCGTTTATGTTATAGTCATACAGTAAATTGAAAACTAGTTTGCTGTTAAGCGATCATATATTAAATTGGATATTTTGTTTATATGTAATATATGTCGTAGTGCACAAACATACTGCACTATAAAGTTTGAATTTCCATAATGAAATTATTTAGTATACAACAAATCTTATATTTAATTATTTTTTTTATTTTTTATTTTTAAACAACATAGTGTTTCTTGGTTTATTAACTATTATAGTTTTGGGTATATGTGAAAAGTTATTTTAGGAACTCCTAAAAGGTTATAACCTTTGAGAACCTTTGAAAATCAATCACAACCCTTTTTTTTTTTTATCAACGGATAAAAATGGATTGTGGCACTTTCGTAATTATATGAAGAACAAATAACATTTTATAATCAATAAAAGGGTAATATTGTCATATTAATTGAATTCCTAATTAAAAGGAAAAAAAACTGTTAAGCCTTTAATAATGGAAAAAATTTACGTAAATTTTATTCCTTCTTTTTTTCTTCTCACAAACATATTTTCAGCCATGCCATTAGAATCAAAACCCTAAAAAACCTTGGTTGGCAGATATTAACGAAAGAGTAATGCGGGTGGGGAAACTATTATCATAATCATAATCTTTTATTTTTTGTTATTATATGCATACACATATCTTTGATAAAAATAACCTACAAGCAGAAGATGATGATGATGATGATGAGTGGAGCTTTCGTAATCAAAGATAAATTTGGAGCTATAAATTATTGATTTCAATGTCTTCTAATCAAATACTCCCTCCGTCCCGGTCAAAGTGTCTTAGTTTGAAAAACACAAAGTTTAAGGTAGATTGAATAATTGCATTCTTTGTTTATCAAATGACATTAATACCCTTAATATATCCAAAATACTCCATATCAATTACAGTATGTAAACAAATGTGGCCCAGTTGTACACTGACAACTTTTGTTCAAAGAATGACTCTTGATTTTCTTTTGGGGCCCTCATGTAAATATTCACCGCCAAACAATTTTTCATTTTTTGTTACATTAGCCATTGAATTTTTGGAGCCAAACCCACACCACATTTACCGACAATTTTTTTACTCATGAAATAGCCATTCAATTGTATACATAGCGCCAAGTTGATACTCCAAATTTACCGCCAACTTCATCTTTACTGATGAAGTACTCCTATCCATTTCAATTTAGTCAAACCCATTTGCTTAATGTTAAAGTACTTTTCCAATAAAGCTAGCTTTTGTACTCGTATTCAATTTCTTTATATGGAATGGATAACCTTATCAACTTAAACACCAAACCCAACTTAACTGATTCCCAACGTCGAACCATATATGAAGCCTTATTGCAGAAAAGTATCGACGGGAAACTAAAATATGGATCGATAAGCGATGTGGCATCACAATACTCCATATCTACCCGCACCGTAAGTCGTATTTGGCATCAAGCTAGATTTCAAGTCCTTCATGGATATGTGGTCGATGTGTCTTCAAGGAAACCATTTGTGGTTAGACAAAAAAGGATACAAATCAATTTCGATCAAGTTTCACAAATACCATTACGTCGTCGAACCAATATCCGATCAATTGCGCGTTCCAAAATCAACAGTCCATAGAAGAATAAAAGAAGGTGAACTTCGACCACACACAAATGCTATTAAGCCGAGTTTGACAGAAGAGAATAAAAAAGCAAGGTTAGAATTTTGTTTATCTATGATTGCTCCATCTTTGTCTACATATACTCCTTCATTCTATGATATGTTTAACGTTGTTCACATTGATGAAAAATGGTTTTACATGTCAAAACCATCAAAACGTTACTACCTTGTACCCGGTGAGGATGAGCCATTAAGAACATGTAAATCAAAAAAATTTATCACAAAGGTTATGTTTCTAGCCGCTGTTGCACGACCAAGATTTGATACATCGGGTAATGAATTTTTTTCGGGAAAGATATGTATCTTTCCTTTCACAACACTTGAACCCGCAAAACGTTCAAGTAAGAATCGTGTTGCGGGAACTTTGGAGACTAAGCCTATCTTATCGGTGACTAAAGAAGTAACGAGGTCATGGTTAATTGATAAAGTACTACCGGCTATTAGGGATAAATGGCCACAAGGTCATACGGGTCCAATTTTTATTCAACAAGACAATGCGAAGCCACATATTAATATTGACGATGAACAGTTTATTCAAGAAGCATCTCGAGATGGGTTTGATATTCGACTTCGTTTTCAACCTCCAAATAGCCCGGATTTAAATGTGTTAGATCTCGGGTTTTTTCGCGCAATTCAGTCACTTCAAGAACAAGAGGTTTTGGGATCAATCGATGAATTGGTTCATGCAGTCCAAACCTCATTTGAAAAAATGTCATCACATGAGCTTAACAATGTCTTTTTGACTCTACAAACATGCATGAAAGAAATCATGAAGGTACATGGTAGCAACCATTATCAAACACCACATATTGGTAAAGGTAAATTGGAACGTCAAGGAAAGTTACCGTTGCAAATCGAATGTGATAGCAATTTGATTGATGAAGTGGTTTCACGTTTAGCTCAGTAGACAAATGAAAGAAAAAAAAAAGAGAAGAAAACGATGAAGCATATGCAGTACGAGTACATGCATGTAAAGAAAAAATGGAAGAAGGAAAATCTTGTCTTATTCTCTTTATGTATTCAAGTTAAGTTAGTGTATCAAAATGCATGTACTCGTTCATAAGTAAAAGATGGAAGATTTTTTTTGTCTTGTTCTCTTTTATTGTGTGGGTCCACTAATTTTGTTTATTTATGTTAGTTGTGTATGTTTAAGGGTAAACTTGGAAATTGGCTAGTAAATTTTAAAAGTGGACACATGAAATGGGACAAATAAAAAAGGGAATGTGGACACTTATAATGGGACGGAGGAAGTAATATTTTCATCTTGATTCAGATTCAATAGTAGTACCAAAAATTAATATTAAGCCTCAACTTGCACTTCTTGAGGTCCATGCTTATGAGGGATCACCAAATTATGCCTTTTTAGCTGATCTGATGCTTTTGATGTCAAGATTCGCAAATGAGAGTTCTCCCTATTCTCTAGAACCTCGGGCAGCCCGTTAATGCACCCTTTCAACATACCCACATCGATCAATCCTTATGGCTTTATTATCACAAGCCCCATTTATACCACCCTTTTGAATAGTATGCCCCATGATCAGCCTCCCTGCACCAGGAATCGTTGCATGCACAAGTGCATAGCATGCTACAATCACAATCTTCAGCCACTTTATTAGAAAACTTTCTCAACCAAACACAATCAAGCTCCTAGATCTAACTAAATCTGAAGATACATATCTTTCAATCCCGTAATCCAATCTCTTACGTTGTTATTAATCCGTTCCAAACCATAAGCAACATGTTGAGGTAAAATCCCACCATGAGCAAATACCGATTCACCAACAACAAGCACAGTTAAGTTCTTTGACAAGAATCTAGTTGCTATAGGACCTTGAGGTCTCAAAGCAGCTATTCTAGCTCTAAATCCATTCACATATTATTGTTTAACACCTGGAAAACTCAAAGGAATCCCATCATGATTCATTATCTCATGATTCCCATTCATGGTTATCACATTACCCCCGGTCTTAACCGCTTGTCGTTTAGTTTCTCGAACAATTAAAGAATCTTGAGTTCCTCGCCCCCACGATCAAGTGATTCAAGTCCATCCCGCACTTGTACTAGTGTTGATGAGCCACCCGACCAGTTGTCGTTGGAGTCTATGAGGCCCGCATGAAGAAGAGCTTGTTTGGACTTGTCTAAGTCGCCGTGGAGATCACCCACTGCAACTAGACGGGCAGGAGGTGGGTAAGTTGTTTGGGAAAAGGGTGGGGATGATGGCTCGGGGAGAAAGATACCCACGACGGTGAAGTCAATGAATGTGTCTATGAATGATGATATAATATTTGGTAGGTTTGTGCAGGTCATGTCATCCATAATTCCATATTTGTTTGAAAGCTTCAACCTTTGCTTTTTATACGACTAGGGTGGTGCACTGGTGCCTACTTTGTGGGTTTTTTCTTGGATTGGAGCTACATGATGGGCTTGGCTAACCGGCATATGTAGTAGTTTTTTTGCCATAGAGTTATTCCGGATAATCGGGCTTTATTCCTTTGTGGTTAATATAAAAGAAGAAGGGTGGTACGTACCGTCTACTTTATAGACACCTTTTTTACTCTAGTAAATTGGTTTTCTGTATAAAAGGTAAGTCATTCAAAATTATTTTTGAATGTAAATTGGTCCTATATAAAAGGTAAGTCATTCAAAATTATTTGCTTTACCAAATCACTATCATTTAGCGACATTCTCTATATACAATTCTAAACTTGGTACTGTTCAATGAACAATACCAAGTTCTTATTGGCTGGTTTATTGCTTAAAACATTTACTTTATATATCATCTCTATCAAAATGCTAACATATTGAGACTTAGTTGGTTTGGTTGGTTGTTTGCCTTTTAAATCAAGAATCACGGTTTGATCCTTTGCACTTTCCTTTTTCTTTTTTTTTTTCCTCCTTATATTTTTTGTACAATTGACATGCCTGGTTTTGTCCTTACTTCTTTTTTTCGTTAGCTTTTCTTTATATATGTAAAATGATTCTTCAACTTTAAGATTTTTCAGTAAATTCTTTTTCTTTTATTTTCCTTTTTTGATTTCTTATCTAAACTATTACCTAATAAAGCATTTGTTTGGTGTCTTAATTTTCAAAAAATTTAAACATTTCCTTATTTATCATATCATTTACTATCATTTAATATTTATA
>JAOEHQ010047052.1:0-11089 GCA_025447715.1 Asclepias incarnata
ACGTGCATTAAGTAGCTTATACCTTTTACGCTTAAAAGACTTGTAAAAGCATATAGGTTTTTAGTATATATATAATATAATATGTAGTATAGATTGATAGATGGATCTTTGTTTTTAATTATTTTATTATTATATATTATATGATATATGGAGATATAAATATAGATTTAAGAGTTATTATTTTTTCTATTTGTTCTTTTTTTTTTATCTGTGTATAAATATGGATACATAGATATGAGATAGATATATATTTCGGGTATAATACATACATGTATTATGTATAGATATATTTTGATGTATATATTGATACAGATATAGATGTACATACATATATAGTGAGTATATTTTGGTTTGTTAATTTTGATTAATTGATTGCGTGTTATATGGTGATAATGATTTTGGATGATTAACAATTAAAATTTGAGTTTTTTTTTATGTATATTGAGCTTTTTAAGAACCACTCAGTTGAATTTGGATGATTAAGAATGAAAATTTTGGGTTTTGTGATCTGGGTTTCTGATGATGATGATTGATGGAGATAAGGGAAAGGATAGACTTGAAATGACCAATATACCCTCATGTGCACATGAGGGGTTAATGGCTTAAACTAACAGAAGTTAGTGTCAGGGACTGCTGGCAACGAAAATGGAAACTCCAGGGATAGTTAGCAACGGAAAAAAAAAAACAAAGGGCATGAAATGCGAATATTGCCAATCACAGGGACCATTTGTAACATTTTCTCATTATATTAAGATTCGTCCGACCCAAAAGTGTAAAAGATGTCCAACCCAACCCAATTGTCATAGTAGACTAGTAGCCCAATTGTCAAGCTCACACCATTGCTTGCTCCCCCTCAACTAGTCGTGGGCAAAAAAATCAGACCCGAACCCTCAACGGCGCAGACCCATTGTTAGCAAGACAATTGTTATTAGGGTTTTATAACTTGTGTCTTTTAAGACCATGATCTAATCGTGTTTATTGGAGTAGTATATGAGTAAAGTAGATTTGTTATTTAAAAATAATAATAACTTGTATCCTTAAGGCACATGTTATATAGTATGGAATTAATGAAGTCATTGTTTTTAAAAAAGTATTATAAAATACATTTAATACTCATTAATTTAATCTAAAAGTTTATTATTTGTATGAACAATTAATATATATTTTCACTTTTTTAGAAAGTTGAAGTTAATCAAGTACATACAAACATGTGATTCGAAAGCACAAGTTAAAAAAAATAACATGTAATTATTATAGACTTTTCTAAGGGGGTGTTTGGTATTGCGTTTTCAAAATAGATTATGCGTTTTCAAAAGAGATTTTGCGTTTTCAAAACTGCGTTTTGAAAAAGCATGTAGGTACATGCTTCTCCAAAACTGCGTTTTCATAGCAGATAATCACTTTTTCATCCAAACACTTTTTTAGATTTTTTGTGTTTTACAAACGCAATAATCAAATAATCACTTCAAAACGTAATCCCAAACACCCTCTAACTTGCCTTTCAGAAGGCAATATTGTGAATTAAATAAAGCCATTTTTTTAAAATTAAAAGTTTATCATTTTGAAATGGTAAAGATTTTATTAATATATAACTAATGTATTTATTTATAACTTTAGAAAAATTTAGTTCATAACCCTATGATTTTTACTCTTTCCGTCTTATTTACACTTTAAAAAATGCAGAAATTTGAGATATTTCCTTACACTAGACGGATGCATGCGCGGTACGATAGCGATGGTGGTAGCGGCGATGGTGTGGTAATGGCGGCGACGGGTGGTAGCGACTGGTGGTGGTGGTGGCGGCAAGTAGTGTAGGTTATTGATAACTTTAGAAAAATTTAGTTCATAACCCTATGATTTTTACTCTTTCCGTCTTATTTACAATTAAAAAAATGCACAAATTTGAGATATTTCCTTACATTAGACGGATGCCCGCGCAGTACGGCAGCAATGGTGGTAGCGGCGACGGTGTGGTAGTGGCTGCGACGGGTGGTGGCGACTGGTGGTGGTGGCGGCGGCAAGTAGTGTAGGTTATTGATGTAAAGATAATTGATGTAAAAAAGGATATTGTAGTTATTTTAGGAGTTAAGGGATAAATGTTGTAAATTGATTTATTAAGGATTTATAAGTATATCAAGTGGAGATGTTTAAAATAATGAATAATGGTGAAGGACATTTTAGGTAGTTAAAACCTGTAATTTGAGGGGAGAAAAAAGGTGATGCTTTATGTACAAAATCTTAAAAATCAATTTATTAAATAGCTGTACCAGGGATAAAATGGTAAAATTAACTTTTTGTGTTTTTGTTTTTTCATCGCAACACAATATAGTTATGATATGAAAAATGATAAATGTGGTTAATTTGATAATCTTAAACATATATCTAAAAGTGTGTTGGCACATACATATCAAAAGTTAATATTAAGAAAGAATGAATGCAATTCATATGTCTGTATCAGATTTTTAAGTATGTTTATCATATCTCTTAGAAATTAATTTATTGAATATTTAACTATACTATCTTATAAAACATTTGCATGGTGTCTTAAATTAAATATTATTATTTTTACTTTTATTATTTAATGTTTATATTATCTATATACTAATTTGTATAATCATTTTCATTTATAGATATTTTAGCAATAATAACAAACATATTTTTTATATATACGTGTGTTAGACAATCAAGAACCGGCAGCCACTATCACTTTTTGACGCATGTACCAAATGAAGTTTATGAATTTTATGTACAATACAATTTATATTTTTTTTAAAAAAATCATCCATTAGGACCACCACTAAGCATTATGCGAGTACAGTTCTAGTAGTTATATAGTAGTTACACACGAGTACAATGGTAAAGTTAAGTTTTTGTAAAATTTATATTGGGAAAATAAAAAGATCCACACTTATTTGAATCGGAAGACGGATTAGCGAAGAAAAAATAAAAGGTTATTAAATTTAGAGAAATGTTAGGTTGACAAATTAATTATAAGAACGAAATGCATTTTTGGTCCTTGTGGTATCACACCATTTGCAACTTTAGTCCAAACTTATGCAAAGTGACGATTTTGGTGCAATAAGTGAGCCTTTGTCGCAATCTTGGTCCAAAGTTAACCATCTGTTAGTTTTCTCCGTTAGTAAAGCCATGTGCCAGGCATGTGAAGGGTATTTCAGTCATTTAATGCCCACCTACCCCCTTGTATACCTTTTAACCCCAAATAAACCCACTGAACCTATTTTATTTTTTTATTAAAAAAAATAAATAATAATTCAACCAATTTCATATAAAACAATTCACAAATCCAAATAATTACAATTTAAAGAAAAATCATCATAAGTCAATCATAAAATAAACTAACTAATATATGTGGAAAAATCATGCAAAACCTGCTCCTATAAAACCTTCGTATCCATCATAAGCCATCATAAGTCGAAGATCCAACAATGGCATCTGAGAAAATGAGTCTTAAGTTTCTTGTTCCATATATTCTCAAACAGATGAATGGTT
This sequence comes from Asclepias incarnata, assembly GCA_025447715.1. Classification (NCBI taxonomy): domain Eukaryota; kingdom Viridiplantae; phylum Streptophyta; class Magnoliopsida; order Gentianales; family Apocynaceae; genus Asclepias; species Asclepias incarnata. Next base: position 3,511 of record JAOEHQ010047052.1, read on the forward strand.
GTTTAAGAAAAATTAAAAAAACTTTCACAATTTCAAAAAAAATTCACAACTTCAAATAATGATATATGAAAAGAAAAGAAAAAAAAAGATGATGTGGTGGTGGTGGCCGAGTGGTGCGGCTGTGGATGTGATGGTGGTGGATGGAATGGAAAAAACTACTACCAAGATCCTAGATCTTAGATCTAGCCAAAAACTCGAACAACTACCCCTGATCTTGTCGGAAAAGCCAATTAAGATCCACGATTTGTAAAAAGGAAAAACCCTTAACCCATCATTAACACCCCCATAAATCTGCAACCTCCTAAACCCAAAAGCCACAACAACAATCCCCTTCAAAAACTCCTCAATCCCATTTCTAAAAAAAAAATCCAATTGATAACAACTCGAGAACCCTAACAGAAAAACTCTGGTTAACCAGCAAACTTGCTCCGCCGCCACCACCACCGCCACCACCTCCACCAGCACCGTCACAACCACCACCGCATTTTGATGAAACTGATATGAAATATTGTTTTTTTTTTCCTTGAACAAGATTGTAGATGTAGATAGATGTATATATTGTATGGAAATATGATATGAAATATGATATAGATATATATACAGATTTGTTATGGAAATATGATATGAAATATGATATATAGATTGTAGATGTAGATACAGATATAGATACAGATGTAGGTATAGATATATTTTTAAAAGAGTTAATCATTAATAAAAAAAAAAGAAGTTTGAGTTAGTTTGCAAGAATGGTGCTTGTATATAAAAAAAGACATATTTGCACATCATGTGCCTGGCACATGGCTCACTAACGGAGAAAAACTAACGGAAAGTTAATTTTGGACCAAGATTGCCACAAAGACTCACTTATTGCACCAAAATCGCCACTTTGTATAAGTTTGGACCAATGTTGCAAATGGTGTGATATCACAGGACCAAAAATGCATTTCGTTCTAATTATAAACAAAAGTTTACAAACAAATCTTCCACCAATCAAATCAAGTCATTTTTTCTCTTTTTTTTTCTCTTTCTTTGTTGATTGGTGCACGTCACATGTTATATGTGTTTATAAACTTTTGTTTGTAATTAGTTTGTAGAAAATTCCTCTTAAATTTAAGGCAATCTAATTTTGGATAACACAGAAAGAAAAGAAAGAAAGATGGGGACGACTGGTAAACACAAGACATCTAAAGGCGCCACCTAAAAAAAGATCATATTTCATTTCATATCAATCTATACATACATACACCACGAATCATATCAGATGTATCTATATCTATATCTCGAATATATAAATTAGACAAACAAAAACTACCCTTTATTGTTTAATTAATCCATTTCTAACAAAATCACACGAAACCCACATCAGATTCCAACCTCTAAAGAAAACAAATCACATTCTTTATTAAAATCTTGTGTGTGTGTGTGTGTGTGGATATGGTTGAAGAAGATGAATCAAAAAAACCCAAGAAAATAGAGATTAGTTTGATGATATCATCATCATATTGGCTAACAAATTTTCCAAGAGATCTAATGGCAGGTGCATTTATGGGTGGAATGGTGCATACAGTTGTAGCCCCAATTGAAAGAACAAAACTATTATTACAAACACAAGAAAGTAATATAGCTATTGTTGGTGGTAAACATAGGAGGTTTAATGGTATGATTGATTGCATAGTTCATACTGTTAAACAAGAAGGCTTTTTATCTCTTTGGAGAGGTAATGGTAGTAGTGTTCTTAGGTATTATCCTTCTGTTGCCCTCAATTTCTCTCTCAAGGTATTACCAACCACTTTTCTTCTTTCTTTTTGTATCTATAATCTATATTAGTACTTTCTTGCATGTGGGTTTGTGTTCATGTGTTAGTTTTATTAAGAAGTGATAATTGTAAGTGAAAAAGATGGTTGCTGTGTTCATAAGCTCATTTTATTAAGAACGAGTAATGAAAAGTGAAAAAGGTTGTTTCTTGTGGTGTACGTAAGCTCATTTTCTCGACTACGAGTAATGAAAAGCGAAAAAGATTGTTTACTGCATATGGGTTTGAGTGCGTAAGCTCATTTTATTCGAGAACGGATAATGAAAGTGAGAAAGATAGTTTCTTGCATATCGTTTGTCAAGAACTAGTAATTGGAAGTGAAAAAAGGTTTCTTGCATATAGGTTTGTCTTCATAAGCTCAGTTTATCGAGAACTAGTAATGAAAAATGAGAAAGATGGTTTCTTGCATATGGGTTTGTGTTCAGGTGTTCATTTTGTCAAGAACTAGTAACTGGAAGTGAAAAAGATGGTTTCTTGCATATGGGTTTGTGTTCAAATGTTCGTGTTGTCAAGAACTAGTAATTGAAAGTACAAAGATAATTTCTTTTTTGTAACAATTGATCCTCAAAAAAATGGGGTGAAATGGTTTATCATTGAGGCATATGAGTGGATACCTTTTTGTTGTTCAGGAAAGAATGCAGTGAATTGGCTTATCATTTGAGGCTTATTCTTGTTTTCAGGAGAAGACAGGGTTCACAAATCTTTTGTGAGATTTTAGTTGAGGATATGAAAGAATATGCTCAATGAATGTAGGGTATGAGTTCCTAGATATGGTTGTCTTACACAAGGAATCTAGATTGCATGCTTTTGTGTAAAAATATGCTATAAAAGATTTTCCGGATATGGAGCCATTGATTGAAAGCCAAATGTTCTACTTGTTTGTACTTTGTTGTGATATGGAGTTGTTCACGTTATTAATTTGCTAGAGGTGCTACCCTGTCTTAGCTAGTGAAAATAGTGGTAATTGGTGAACACAATTGCTTTGGGAATCAATACCAATTTGCTTCTTCTATTGATCATTATTAAATGGAAAGCTCTACAAGTTTTTCTATATGCCTGTGAGATAAATATCCTTCGGGAGGGCGATGATTAATGAAACTTTTAAGGTTTTCTTTTACTTAGTGCTGGTGGAATCTACAGAAAAGTTTATGTGATAACAGTGATATAAAATAGCCTTAAGTGGAGTTAGGCGGTGGAGTGACCTTCTAGCGCTTGATTACCAAATCAGGGATGAACTGGAAGCATAGTTTTGTTGAGTTAAATATACAGACATGGAGTGATTCTCTTCTTGTATACTTATGATAATCATTATTCGATACTATTCCTAGTTTCATTATACCACTGATGAAATCACTCCGAACTGATGGTAAAGATTCCCTTAAAGTAGCCTTTTTTTAACAGTTAGTTGCTAATCAAAGTGGCAAGGGTCACCTAAGCTGCCGTAGGCAAGCATTTTTGGACACTATATGATGATAAAGCAGAATGCAGAATCATGAAGTATGTAAATAGAATCTTTATGTTCTAGGTGAAGTTCGTTGCTAATTGAGTTTGTTTAATTATTTATCAAATTTTGTATTAGATAACACAACATGGTTATATTTCATAACATTTAAAACACATGTATTCTTTCATTTTGAACTTGCAAAACATATGTAATTAATGTGTATTCGAATGACGTACCAGATGACACTACCTGCATAAATCATGTACTAAAACTAGCCTTATGCTGCACATGTACACATATGGTGAACTGCTGATCCTACAAGCTAATTGATTTATCAGGTATAGGACAAGTGATAAGATAACACCCTCCTTTCAAAAAAAAAAAAAAAGATAACACCCTGCATCCTTCCATGTGGTTTGGTGATAATGACCGGAAACTAGCATTTTTTTTTATCTTAAAGGTCGAAACGGGGTGAATCCGGAGTTGAACTTGTTACCGTTTAAAAGAAGTCATCACTTGGATCCAGTGTTAGCATACCTTGACTGACCAGTCTTTTAAGCTGAATTACATTTAAAAGGAAAGTGTGGAAGATACTGGGAGCTTTAGGCTAAAGGTGGCCATGCCAAAATTAGCAAAAGGAGTTGATATTGTAGCTGCTTAAACACAACAATAAGAAACACGGAGTGAAGATAGGAAGTAGACAATGAAGATATGGCATTGGTTTTACTGCCTTTAAGGGGTGTTTTTATGTGTGTTTGAAAGTGAGCTACAAATACAATAACACATGCTGTAGGAATAGTGTTTGGATGTGCTTTTGCTTTTCGGAGTTGTAATAATCAGGTAATTGGTGGTTTGAGCGTTTGCAAATTCAGACTGTTCAAGAAATTAACGATAAAATGACCAGAAAGCTGTTGTGAGAAAAGAAGGCACGTATAGTGAGATATGAGTAAAAGTTAACTAGGTTAAAAGAAGGGCTAATTAGTTAATTTTGTTCTATTCTATGAGAATCACTTTTGTTACAGGTGTAAAACTGATTACCCGAATATGATTATTTGAAAACAGATATATTCAAATAATTATAACTAGAATCTGCTTATCAAAACGGTAAAATGCAAATCCAAACACCCCTTAAATTGAGTAGCTTAACAATTTTGAATCCCTGCTAGTTTTGGAGATAAATCTGTGACCATATTCATTGATCGTATTTCTTGGCATCTTTCTGTCTTTGCCTGTTTTGAGCACGACAGCTTTTTCCACTTCCTAATAGAAAGAGTGGCCAGCCGCCGCTTGTGATCCCACAGGTTCACCATGCGAAGGGTAAAAACCCGAGTTCAAGTCTTGCCTCGGCCTATACATGGTGGATTTGTGGAGTAAGTTGGATTAACTGGTACATGTGTTGTGCGGCCCGTGCATGACCAATGCGGTACTGGGGACCAGAGGGTTCCCTCCAATTTACCCTTTTTTATTTGTGTAATTTTGGTTCCAGTTAAAGTAAAATAATTGTTGTTTGACTGTGGAGAGACATATTGAGATTTTTTGTCGCAAATATGAGTACATGCAAAATAGGTATTTGTATTATTTTGTATCCGTATCTGTTAAACGGCTGTGTTGGGCAGGCTGGGTAACAGGTCCAAACGGGTAATTTTGGTAGTGGTCAGGTTGGGTTGGCATGTAACACGCATAGTTTTTTAACTTCCGTTAGCATCTAAAAGCATTATAAGAAGGTTTTACGCATTGAAAATACACTCTAGGTGACTTTTATCCTGTTCTATCTATTTCACCCGTTTTCTTCTAAGCTAAATCCTTTTAGTATTGTTTGACCCATAAAACATATTCTGAATTGAGCCATTCCTAATATATGAGTTAAAATTGCTACCTCTATCATTAATGAGTAAAGATATGCATTCTGCAGGATCTTTATAGAAGCATCTTGCGCAGTGGCAATTCTCAACAGTCCACCTTCTTAGCTGGTCCATCTGCCAACTTCATAGCTGGGGCTGCAGCTGGATGCACAACATTAGTCATCATCTACCCTCTAGATATAGCGCACACTCGACTAGCTGCAGATCTTGGGAGAATGGAATCCCGTCAGTTTAAAGGCATCCGTCACTTCCTTTCTACAGTACGGGCCAAGGACGGGATCCGTGGTATCTACAAAGGGCTCCCAGCATCCCTTCAAGGAATGGTGGTTCACCGAGGCCTTTATTTTGGCGGGTTTGATACAATGAAAGAAAAAATGTCTGAAAACGCTCCATCAGAAGTTGCATTATGGAAACGATGGATTGTAGCTCAAGGCGTGACTACATCAGCCGGGCTAGTTTCATACCCAATGGATACTGTGAGGAGACGAATGATGATGCAATCTGGAATAGATCAACCCATGTATAGAAACACATTGGAATGCTGGAGAACAATCTATAAGACAGAAGGGTTCGGGTCATTTTATCGTGGGGCCCTTTCAAACATGTTTAGGAGTACAGGAGCCGCGGCAATCTTGGTTTTGTATGATGAGGTGAAGAAATTAATGGACTGGAGTGGATATAACACCCCTAATGTTTGACGGTACGCTCACAAGAACGTAATAAGTTGTAGGACAGAGTAGGCAAGTAGAGTAGGACTATACTGAAGAACGGATACACATGCGACACTAGGCAAAATGATACAGTTTGATGACTGGTTTTTAGTAGATGACAAAAACAACAACCAGGAGATTTTGTTAGCAAATAAACATATAGATTGGGAGCCAAAATTGGGCGATTTACACCTTCGGCTTTCTTTTGACATTTTTTTGTTAGGTTTGTGTTTGTATTGCGAGAATGCAATTAATCTATGGTGATCATCAAACTTATCATTGGGCTCGTTTTCACGTGTGTGTGTGTTACCTTTAAATTTATATCCTTTTTCTGCGCAAAAAATCAATGATTTGGTTGATTTAATACGTTTTATTTGAATGTGGATTTTCAAGTATTTTTTACACGAAAGTAATCTGTGTACATGTTGTATTATCTGTTGTTTATTACTGTTACAATATGATATTAAAATGAATTTATATGATATGATGTGCAAACCAACTCCCTAGTAAGAGACAATTCGGATTCAACAACTGGACCAATTGATAGATACAGCTTACCGAGCGAAAGGTATTATACAATTCAACTAAACAGTGCAAACAAATATAATAATTTTATAATAGAAGAACAACAAATTATATAAATAAATTTGGTTATGGCTGTCACTTCACGTTGATCTTTTAACAAGTGATCATTTTTTTAATGTGTTTGATTTGATTATTGACAAAAATCATTTTACAATACATACTTTATTCATCTTTTGGATTTTAAAAGATTGTGTAAACTAAGCAAACTATTTTAGACTTTTACAAACCATGTGTGTATCTATATCTATATCTATATGTATGTATATAATAGAATAGAATAGAATTGTAATACGTATAAAACTTCTAGAATCTAAGATTTGATAATGAAAGGAACTACGCTTAATGTTGTTTTAATACATACGATATAATAATAATAACTACTTGTGTAGTGTATTTATGTTTCCACTTTTAGCTAACCTTTTCATCAAAATAAAAATCACTAAATCAGTAAATATGATTTGATATAAACTGATTGAAGTTAAAGTGGTATATTTTAAATGTTGTTTTTCTTATTATTTTGTTAGTGTAGTGTAGAGGTGAAGTCATCTATTGTCACAGGTTCCTTGTGGTGTTATAACTTTGGTTTAATTTAATAATTAAATATGCTTTTGGTTTTTAGCATAATATTCATGAGAGGGAATCTTACCAAACATTTGACACAACCAAATTGATAATTATGTTATTTTTATTTTATTTTCCTTTAGTGGTATTGATAATTTTTTAAATAGCGAGTTTGTGTCTTTTTGGAATATACTAGATGGAAGTTCGCGCGATGCGGCGATGATGGTAGTAGCATTGGTGTCGGTAGCGGTGACGGTGTGGTAATGGCGGCGACGACGGGGTGGTGGGGGAGGTGGTGGCGGCGATGGGTGATGGCGGCGGCGGTAGCGGTGGTGGCGGTAGCGATGTGGTTATTAATATAAAAATAATTGATGTAAAAGGGGTTAGTGTAGTTATTTTAAGAGTTGAATAATGCATATTGTAAATAATTTCATTAAGGGTATTATAGGTATATTAGGTGAAAATATTCAAATTAGTTAATAAATGATATGGGTAGTTTTGGAAGTTCAGTAAGCTTTTTTGAGAAAATGAGAGGGAGAGTCCTCCTTTATTAAAGAACTAGACCCACGCCCGCGCGATGTGGCGGCGATGATGGCGGCGGCGG
>JAOEHQ010047053.1:0-11089 GCA_025447715.1 Asclepias incarnata
GCGGTGGTGGTGGGATGGTGAATGTAAAAGTAATTGATGTAAAAGGGGGTAGTGTAGTTATTTTAAGGAGTGAGAGATCTATATTGTAAATTATTTCATTAAGGGTATTATAGGTATTTTAGGTGGAGATGTTTAAATTAGTGAATAGAAGTGAGAGACAAAATAAGAAGACCTCCTTATTTGAGAAAGTAAAGATAGTATAGATTTAATTTCATTTTTCTCTCTTTAACGTTGATCGATTCCATATGACATATGTGTTTATAAATTATTCGAGTATTAAGAAAACTAAAATGTTGATAAAAAAAACATAATCATATTCGTTTTAATAGAGGGACATGCCCAAATAAAAACAGAGGTATAAGACTTAAATTTTATTCTATGTCTTTTTAATTATAATGTTACGTAATTATTTTTTTCATATTGATCGTAAAACCGGTCGTGAAGAGATTAACAATGAATGGGTTATCGATATTAGACTTAATCCATCAATATTTTTAGCTTGTATTTGTCATCATCTCAGATCATGATAGATAGTGCTGGGAAATTTGTTATTTTTGGGGTTGTTGAATTGGGTTGGTGAGGTTGTTGGTTAAATCTTACTTTCAATTTGGTCCTTAAACTATTTTATAATCTACAATTTTCACCCCAAGTTATATGTTATGTATTTTTTAATCACAACTAAACAATCCAGCATCCTTTTTCCTGCTAAAAATATCTAGCTATCAAAACATTGAAAACATGACCATATTTATGAGTGTCGCTTTCTGTTCAGTTTTTATCTATTATTATTATTATTTCTTTTATTGAAAGACTTTCTGTTTGGTTCAACCATGAAATTTTTGTAGTGAATTTACGTTGAGCTAATGACTTTAGCATTTCAATGAATTAAATAGCAAATCGTCGCCGCAACAAAGTTATTAAAGTGAGTGTCGTGCTTATTTAGGCTACAATGTTACTTTGCTTAAGATGGCAAATTTATCGATTAATCGCTAAATTTTAAATATGTAAGTTTTATACAATTGTACACTATGTAATAAATATGTACATTTGTTATGTATAACTAAAAGTGTTGTAAGGATCTTAATGCGTGGAAGTTGGATAGGATGGATTTTACATAAGGATTATATTGCTCCCAATTTTTTTGAAATACATGATGTTCATTGAATAATAAAAAACTAATTTTCAGGATTATATTGTCTGGAAATGTTTTTTTTTTTTTTTTATAGCCATGTCAGAATTTTTGTTTGTTTTCAGTTTTGGATCGGAATGTGTACTACTCTCTTGTATCGGCTAGTTTCTTACTAGCAATTTTATTTTTAATCAAAATTTAATGTCGTTCAAAAAAAAAAGAAGTAATTTTCATTTCTACAATTCTATAGATTCAAGGTTCTATTATTGATTAAATAGAGTATTTGAAGTCTCGTTTGTAATTACTTTTTGATGTAAAAGGAAATTAAATTTAATTTTTTATATAAAACTGGAATACTCTATTTAATCTAACACTTGATAGTTATTTAAAGTGTGTATTTATTTCCATCCTTTTTTCTTTTTCAAATTATACCTCTTCACCATGCAATAAATAATTGTATATTGTGTATAAATTATTATACATTTAAGGGGTGAAAATAGGAAAAATGAGATGGAAATAGAAAAACCCTATTTAAACTTTGTGAATCACTTTGACAAGACATTAACCTGACATAAAAATTAACATGTTTTAATCATAAATAGATAGACAAGCCTATACGTTAAAAAAAATGGGACAGAGTTGAACTGACCTTCATAGCCCGTTAACAACCTAACGACCCGTTTAAACTACCAATAAAAAGTCCATATTATCAAGTATCAAAAAAAATAAAAAAGAAATAAATTTTTTTTTTCCTTTTAGAGTTTTAGATATGGCATTAGTTTTTTTTTTTTTTTTAATGTTTTTTTCCCGTTTTATAATGTTTATCCACTACTTACGCTTTGATATTTACCACAAATTTAATATATTCAAATTTCCAACTTATAATATTTATCGTATACCTTTTGCTTTGAAAATGGGTCGATTAGGGCCGACTTGACAAACCCATTTATTAAACAAGTTGTGAAAGAACCAAACTTTTTGATATAATTAACTAAATGAGTCAGATTTGGATTATGATATACATCTATATGTTAACTTTAACTTGTCAATTTAAATCCAGTTACTCAATATGATTACCACCCTTGATTTAAACTATTTCCTTGCATTAATTAATTAATTTTGCTTACCAATTACGTGAATTCACTTTTGTCCCACTATAGTACTGTGGTCCTCTACTACTTTGGCTAATGCCTAATGGTGTGCTCATATAAAGAACTTCAGGGTCATAAATAACACACTCCGAAAAATAAAAGGGTGAAAAGGTATTATCCATCCATTATAAAACACCCAACTGATCCCCTATCTCAAGTGTGCCCTCCAATTGAGTGTGTTGCGAATCAATCACACCAAACAAGATCTCATCTCTCTATCTCTCTCTCTCAGAGACACACTTGTGTATCTGTATAACCATTATTATTAAGCCAAAATGAAGGTAATAGAGAAGATTCTAGAATCAACATCAGCAGGAGATGCCGGAAAGGTAGTATTCTCCTTCGAATTCTTCCCTCCGAAAACCGAAGAAGGCGTGGAAAACCTATTCGAAAGGATGGAGCGAATGGTGGCACATGATCCAACATTCTGTGATATAACATGGGGAGCAGGTGGATCAACTGCTGATGTGACATTAGAGATAGCTAGGCGTATGCAGAATTTAGTGTGTGTTGAAACTATGATGCATTTGACTTGTACTAATATGCCTGTTGAGAAGATAGATCATGCTCTCCAAACTATCAAAAAAGATGGAATTCAAAATGTGCTTGCTCTTAGAGGTGATCCCCCTCGTGGACAGGATAAGTTTGTTCAGATCCAAGGCGGTTTCGCCTGTGCTCTTGATCTGGTATGTATCTATATCTATCTATATTTTTGCAATGTATCCGACTTAACGAGATTCAGCTCTGCATCCCTAATTACTATCTATCTATAACGTATCCATATATATACTTGCGCTGTATCTATATATTTGTTATGTATCTATATCTATATATCTACAATGTATCGTGACTTAAATACGCCAACAATCAACTTAGATTCAGCTATGCATCGCTAATTTGTATCTAGATATTTGATATGTATTTATAATATGTTCTGCATCTATATACTCGCTCTGTATCTATATATTTGTTTTGTAACTATATATAGATATTTGTTTTGTAACTATATACGGAGTATATCTATATATTTTCTATGTATCTATATATATTTGCTCTGTATCTAATATTTGTTATGTATCTATTTATTTGATATGATTATATGTATCTATATGTTGTACAAGTTTTAATTTGTGAAATTTGAAGTTTAACTGATCATTTTTAACCTGCTACCGAATTTTTTTTTTGTTATTTTGAATTTGTGAATTTGGAGTCTAGTTGATTATAATGTTACCGACATTAATTAATTAGATATAAGTGTATGATTTGGATGTCTGATTGATGATTGATTTGCAGACGTTTTTTTACAATAGCTACCAACACAAGTTAGATTATCTAAACAACATTTATTTACAGAATCGGGGATAATGAGGTTTAATTTAATTGCTGGAAGTAGTTTTGCTGTAAAGTGCATTTGATAATTTTTTACAGTAGGTCATTTTATAGTGATTGGATTATTTGAAACAATGTTTGGGTAGTTTATAGGTTACGAGAAGTGTGAAGTACATAATAACTGGTAGATCAAGATTTTGCTTTTTACGAGGTTTTGGTGAAATATAACCAGATTTGTGAATTTGAAGTATAATCGATTGATCATTGTGTCATTGGCATTTCAAAACTAGCTACAGACACTAGTTATATGCTTTACATTATACCATCACGATAGAATTTTGGATTCAGCATTAGAATTTTAACTGGAAACATGTTATTTCATTGAGATTTATGAATCAGTTGCTTGGAGTTTGTTAAATACTTATTGAACTGAGCTGTTTGAACTGAGCTGTTGTGGAGTCCAATCTCAGGTTCTAATATCTCTAATATGTTATAGGGTACTTTTGGCCTATTTTAACTCGTTTTATATTAACTTGTTTCATACATTACCTTTTTAACAACCTTAGATGGGTGAAATAGCCTTTGAGACATGTGGAGTCTTTAATAGTTTCTTTAAGGCGATTTAGAATTTGAAGATTTTTACAATATGGTGCATCAAGAATCTAAAGAAATCTCACCCATTGTCAAGTTGATAAGCTATCATTAGTTCTTCATCTCATCCCAATTTGAATAACATATGTTAATATTCGTGGGAAATTAAACCTTGTCCACAATATAATGTTTTTAATGTGTGCATTTTTTGCTCTGCAGGTTGAGCATATCCGCAAGTCATATGATGACTACTTTGGCATAGCTGTTGCTGGTTACCCAGGTTTCTATCTTACTTACCTTTGTTGCTAGTTTTAAACTATCAAGTTGTCTATGCATCATATCAGTATTATTTGTTGCTATTATTTATTTGTTACTTTATGATCAATATTTTGTAATTCCCCTTTCTTAGAGTTTCTTAAAATTTTGCTTATCAGAGGCACATCCTGAGGTCATAGGAAGCAATGGCTTGGCTACACCAGAAGCATATGCAAATGATCTTGCTTACCTCAAGAAAAAGGTACAATCTACTTTGAAATCTTAGGATCTTTGAGGTACTTTTCCTGAGAAAAGGACAATGTGCAAGCTGCAAGATATTAGGCAAGCTAAAAACTACTTTCTAAAGATATTTAAAAATGATTCATTCAAACGTTATTCTATTTGTATCAATGTTTGGTTGGGTAAATCTATTTCAACCATCAATGTTACCATCTTTTCTTTTCTATCTTAAGTAATTGTGTGTGTAATTATGGATGGAGAGCATTTGTATGAACTGACTTGTTTTTTCTTCAAAAAGGAACTTTGTGCTGAGTTTGATGCTCGTGGGAGATTTCCCTTGCTTAAGCAAGGCCTTTATCCATTTTAATTACAGATTCTTTTGATTTCTTGCATGATTATTATGCTCTGTTTGCATGATAACTATGGTCTGCTTGCTTGAATAACATATAAGCCAAGTCGCATGATTGATTATGAAACTTCTTCTTGATTAATATTATTTCATATACCTTTAGCCTGTTTCATATGACAGTCTTTCTTCAAAAGAGTGATATTTTATTGGAATTATACGAATATCAAGTTAGGAGGGAAAGAAAAACCATGCAGCCAAGTCAAACTCTTTCTCCAAACTCTTTATAAGTTTCTTAGATGGCATGATCAACCAATTGAAGCATTAATTGATTTTTAATTGTTTTTGTATGATTACCATTTCTGACAAATAAACGGGGTTTCATATTGCAGGTTGATGCTGGAGCAGATGTGATTGTCACTCAACTGTTCTATGACGTTGACAATTTTCTCAAATTTGTGAATGATTGTCGGCAAATTGGAATAACATGTCCCATTGTTCCTGGCATTATGCCCATTAACAACTATAGTGGCTTCATTCGCATGACTGGCTTCTGCAAAACTAAGGTCTGCTGTCCTTAAAACTTGTTCTGATTTATCATCGTATGAGTAGACATCAAGAACAATGATGTACACTGGAAGTAATTTTTTTTGTGTTTTTACTATTTTACTTTGTTATATGAAATTGGCTTCAAATTAATTTTTTTTATTGCAGATCCCATCTGAAATCACTGCCGCTTTAGAGCCCATCAAGGACAATGAGGAAGCTGTTAGAGCCTATGGAATTCACCTTGGAACTGAAATGTGCAGGAAAATCATGGCTAGCGGAATCAAGACATTGCATCTTTATACACTTAACATGGAGAAATCTGCATTGGCAATTTTGACGGTAGGGATGTCCTAATATATCTTTTAATTTAGAATCTTGAATGCTTACAAATTTATAGGATTGTTTCGTTATTAATTGTAAACTTACAATGGAGTTACTATGCAGAATCTTGGATTGATTGAAGAGTCCAAAATATCAAGGCCACTACCATGGAGGAGACCTACCAACCTTTTCCGTCTTAAAGAAGATGTTAGACCAATATTCTGGTATGCATGAACACAGGGGTTTATAAGTTGATTTATTAAGAACATGCTGCAGTGTAATGGTTTGTTGTAACTTCATTTTATATGCTTATAGGGCCAATCGTCCTAAGAGCTACATAACAAGGACCACTGGTTGGGAGCAGTATCCACATGGGCGTTGGGGCGATGCTTCAAATGCATCATATGGAGCATTAACTGACCATCAGGTACATTCCGATTTTAACTTGTGTGCCCGTCTATTTTCTTCTCACTTTTTTCTTACTTTTCGTTGGCTTATCTATTTTGGTCATTCCATCCTGTGTAAATTGCAACATTTTACTTGTGGAATGTTTTCATGTTAAAGTTAATTTTACGAATGATACTGATTTAAGTCCACACAATACGTATGCCTCTTTTCTTAACTTCAGGATTTTGTTGATCAAGCTTTGAAAGCTTTATTAAATTTGTTTTGCCGTATCTAAAAACTGTATATTCGACCCTTTTCTCATATCTTGTGAATCTATGAGCAGTTCATGAGACCAAAATCACGTGACAAGAAAATTCAGGAGGAGTGGGTGGTCCCTTTGACATCGTTTGGTGATATTTCCGAGGTATGGTGTATCTGCTTAAATTTGTTTATATTTGGAAATTAATCATAACATTTCATTTTTAAAAATGTCGCTAATAAAATCTTTATGTATCAGAAATTCATGAAATACTGCCTTGGGGAACTGAAAACTAGCCCTTGGTCTGAACTAGATGGACTTCAGCCAGAGACAAAGATCATCGACGAACAATTAGCTTCGATAAACCTCAAGGGCTTCCTCACCATCAACAGCCAGCCGGCCGTTAATGGAGCGAAATCCGACTCCCCTTCAATTGGTAAGTGTTTGCTTGAGCCCAAATTTTCTTATTTTTGTCAGTTTTTTCAAGCATTGTTCATGGTTTATTTCTTGCAACTAAACTATCGTTCTTTCAACTATTTAAAAATAAAGTCAATTACCATAAAAATGAGCAACTTTGGACAACTTATGGACCTTATGGTAACGTAAATGCAGAGATATCATCTTACTAGTAAATTCTTTGTTTAAAATTGCTGATTTTTCCAAAGTAAAGGTGGCAAATTTGCAGATAGGGTGGGTTGGATAATGGCTCTAAACAGGTTCTGGTCAAAATGGATTTTCTTTTAATATGAGACAAAACAGGCTGGGTTGATTAACCCACTGATGCTTACAACCGGGTGGGTTGGTAATGGCACCAAACAGTTGATGTATGATAAAAAAAAGGTTGTAAGCATTTTAAGTTAACTTCGGGCCACTTCCAAACTGGTCGACCCATTTGATCTGCTTCAGTTTCAACTAAAAAAATTACTACATTCGCCCCGTCATATATTAAACATAACCCAGATAACACAATTTCTAAGTATTTGGGTCTAAATTGCCACGTCTATGTAGAGTATAGTGTATTTATTTGCAACAGTAAATCAATTGCTAAGTTCAAAAAGTATTGACATTTTGAATAATGCCGACTTAAAGCCATGTCACTAGTTCTTACAAATTTATCTGTCTGTTAAGGATGGGGCCCTGCGGGTGGGTACGTTTACCAGAAAGCATATGTAGAGTTTTTCTGCTCAGGCGAAAAGTTAAACGCTCTTGTGGAGAAATCAAAGGAGTACCCTTCACTCACATACATCGCCGTGAATAAAGAAGGGAGTCTGGTTTCCAATGTTGGGAAATATGATGTGAACGCAGTCACATGGGGAGTGTTTCCAGCCAAGGAGATCATTCAACCAACAGTTGTTGATCCTTCAAGCTTCTTGATATGGAAGGATGAGGCATTTGAAATCTGGTCAAGAGGATGGGCACAATTGTATCCTGAGAATGATTCTTCCAGATCCCTTCTCCAAGAGGTTTGTTTTCTGCTATTTTCTTCTTTGAAGCTACCATTAATTAGTTAATCAATCAGGACTGTTTATCAGTCTGGAACCGAAACTGAGAATTGTGTGAGAACCAAGTGCCATATTGAAGGATTCTAAATGTGGCAGTTTTGACCTGTTTGTTGATGAATGGGTAAATATATGTATATAAAAAAAGTGAGCTCAAAATAGGAAACTGGTAAAATGTTTTGAATAGGTCTAAAGTAGGCCCAAAGTGTATCTTTATGGATAAGCGTAAAGCCTTTTAAACCATTTGAAAAAACACGTTTTAATATGTTACCCAACTTGCCTGGCCCTTGCATTTTGGCATCTCTAATCGATAGCTCACTATATTTTCTGTTTAATAGTTGCATAATGTGAAAAAGCGTGTTTTACTGCATGCATATTAGACTATTGGGTATTTGTTGCTGAAAATTTATCTCCTGGCTTCTAGTTTTTTAGCCTTTCATTGATTGATTATTATGGCTACGCTATACAGGTAGAGAAAACTTACTACTTGGTGAGCTTGGTGGATAATGATTACATCAACAGCAACTTGTTCTCTGTTTTCAGTGGCTTCTAAAACTTGTTCACTTGTATCCCTGGTTCTCCTTTCTAATGAATCTCTATAGAGAAAATGATTGTGTTACGATTATAATTTTCTTCTTTGTCGTCTTTCCTATTTTGTAAGGTTGCTACATTCGTTGTGCAAACTACGTGTGCCTAAGCAACCAATTTGTTTATTTCGATTAAAGAAGAAAGAGCAGACGAGCTCATATTTACTTATAGCATATGTACCAGTACCATTGTGAAATCTGTATTTGTATTATTGGGTTTTTGTGTTACATAATTTTGTAGTATCTAGTGAAAAAGATGATCTTGTTTGTATTATAATCAAAGCTAAGGGGGCGTGTGAATGTATGTTTTAGTGTTCCAGTGTGCAAGAAAATAGCAACTTTTTAAAAAAGGAAATGGTCAACCGACTCTTGTTAGCACCCCGGGACTTGCTGCATGATGTGCAAACTGCAAACAATGTTTTAAAAGATGGTGTTTTAGTTAAACCAGTTGGGGGTTAGAAAACTGGTTCAACCATTTTTTATAAAAATACTATTGAAATTGTTACAATCAAATAAAAATGCACTTATAAACTATTAAAAAATATTACCAAATAGTTATTAATAAAATAAAATATAAGTTTTTAAATTTCATAAACAACTCAAAATAACATTAAAGTATACAAACCATTAATTAAACAAGTAAACAATAATAATATTTTTTAACAGTAAAACCAATAAAAAAAAACAAGATTAAAAACTCAAAATTACTTTTAAAAAGGTTTTGCTTTAAAATTATTTTGAGTTAAATGCAAGAATGGTCTATTTGTTTTGTTCATTTTTGCAACTCGAGTCTTTTTTCAGGTTCACGAGCAATGAGATTCCCTAAATAAGAAGCTTTTTACATCCATGGTCCAAATTAAACGAATAAATTAAAAAAAAGGCGTTAAGAGCCCATGTGCTCCTCACATTAGGGGTATTAATGTCCATTCACCCCCACCCATCAATTCTATAACAATAAGTCAATAACCATATTTACATTTTTATATTAAAATAATACACATTTACTTTTTTATATTGTAAATAATACACATTTAATATATAAATAACCTATAAAACCAATGTCATATTCAAGTTCTTAGAAAAGTTTATAAATAGTTGAAAAAAGAAAGTCTAAATGATATAGAAGTATAAATGCATGAATATAAACTAACAAACGTTTATGAATAAATTATTAAATGTTTACGGACAAATAATCGAACGTTTAATAACATAAATGAATGTACAAGAGCTATGTTCATGTTTGTTTATTTAACTAAACGAATGGACTTTTGGTGTTCATGTTCGTTCGTTTAAGAAATTGTTCATAAATGGTTTGTCGAACGTTCAATTCGTTTACAGTGATAGCATTTGTGTTCATTAAAAAGACATTACTTATACTTTTTTATTAACTTTTGGGTCTATGATTAAACTTTAGGGACGTATCATACATGCCATTTACAAAATTATATATTTGTAGTTTGTACCCAATTATTTTTATATACAAAATTTTAATATCATATTATATTTTAGTAAATGGTAAACAATTGACGTTTTTTTTTCAAGTTATCTGTCAAAGACGAGTTATTTTGACTTAAATACATGCGGTTTAACCGGGTTATTCGATAGTCATTTCCGAACCTTTTTCTGATCATTTCCAAGATGTTACCTAAGAGCACTCCCAATGCCGTTTTCAATACATTCCAATACATGTTCAAGTCAGCGTCACATCAGAAAAATCTCTTTCTAATACAAATCCATTACAATTTCCTTCCAATATATCTAGTGCCAATACATACCAATATATATGTAGGACTCACCATTTAAATAATAAATATTAATTGTGTGTGAGAGAAGATATAAAAAAAAAGGCTCAAACTTTTCATATTCACTACCACAATTCATCCAATACGGACCCCAATACAAAGTCAATACATATCACACCTAGGTGTAGCTCGTATTGAATTCAAATACATTCTCAATACATTCCCAATACCAATGTTTTAAAAACCGGTTGGAACCGGCCGGTCGGACCGGTTCAACCGAGGTCCGGTTTTTAGAACCCGACTTTTTAGCGGTTTTTAGTTCGAACCGGCTGGTTTTCCATTTTTTGGCTGTCTTTTTCCGGTTCAACCGATTTTGTTTTTGTTTTTTAAAAATTCTTATGATGATGTGTATATTTTAATGCTATTTTTAGTTGTTTGTCAACTTTAAAACACAATAACGCATGACACCAAAACTTATACATTAACAATAGGAAAATGATAACGACAACACTAAGGGATGTCAGTAATAATTTATTATATACTTAAAAAATATTACTTTATATATTAAAAAACAACTCCTGAATTTCATAACAGCAAAATACAAATTCAAATACACCTAATTAATTTTTAATGACCTCAGTAACAATAAACCCATGACTTAACAGGTTTTTTTTTTTTTTTTTTTTTGGAGTCCATGAATTAGA
>JAOEHQ010047054.1:0-11089 GCA_025447715.1 Asclepias incarnata
AAAACAAAAAAGTATAAATTAATGAGATTTTTTCTATAATTATTAATATAATTAATAATTAAAGTTTTTTTGTGGGCTCATATTTATAATTTATAATTTTAATTATGACAATTTTGTCACATGTTTAACAACTTAATTTAGAAAAATTGAGAGTTGTGATTGGTCAATTGAGGTTACCATCATTAATTGAAACATAAATAAGTTTTAGAATTTTTTTTATGAAGATATGTATTTAATAATTTAATTATTAATAATCATGAAAAACTAAAAAGTGTTAATTATATTTAAATTAAGTATTTAGTATTTAGTATGTTTTTTATCTTGTGATTTATCGTCTTTTAATATATATTAAGATTAAGATAAGATTAAGTTAACTTTTCCATTTAATTAATTGTATATATACATGATCGACATAACGATAATTTTGTTTTCATTTATATTTGGATTCGATTTATATTAAACGAAATCAATTTCTAATCATAAGCTTTTTTTTTTATTTTTTTTGAAACAGAAATTCGTTACACAATTTTAGCAAATACAAATTTTAGTGAGAATTTAGTAGATAAGGAAAAGCGATATATTCATATATTATAATTTATAAACTTTAAATATTTTTTTTGTTTATTATTATCTAGCTTCATACATTTTTCTCTTCAAGACTGGTTGTTTCTTCACAAATTCGGATAACATAACCCGACGGTCAAAGGTGGTGGGTTGCTATGGTAAAAAATAAAATAAAATTAAGATTAGTTAACTGGAAATACATTAAACTTTTATCCATTTCTTAATGTATTTTTTTTATAGGTAACTTTCGAATATAAACAAACTCTCTCACCGTCAAATGGTAAGGTCCTAACTCAACAGTGGATAGTCGGTTGTCTAAACCGAATTACTTACCAAACTTCCTGTTGAATGTATCTATTTTTGTAATTGATACTATTGTATGCATTTATGACCAAATTGCCCTTACCAAATATTTTATATTTTTTTTATGACTTTAACTTAACTTTTATTAAATACAAACAAATTAAATAAAATTCCCCTTTTCGTCTTATTTGATCAATTAAATCAAAAGATGGTAAAGTTCAGACACATTGCAACCTTTGAGAAATTGCAACCATGAAGGATTATCCGTAATTTATTTCCAAACATATCTGAGTCTCTTTTTTTCTTATTATTATGATTAATGTTTTTATTTTTATAAATATACATTTTATATATTATTGTGTTTAATTAATTGATAATAATAAAAATAAAGTGATGAAGGAGGTGATGAGGCACCATTGACAATGATGTGTCAATAGAAAAGTGATGACGTGATTTACTAATGAGGAAAGTGACGAGAGAAAGTGAATTTGATAGCCCCATTGAAAGAGATCTTAAGCCTCACCTTATACTGAACTCGTCATCTCCTCATCTTCACTGTCACATCAGCTTTCTCTCTCCAAGACACACCCAAGAATTACCCCCTCTCTATCATACCCCCTTTTTCATCTCATCCCCAATTAAAAAATATTAAATACACACACATATACCCGCTAATTATCTCGTCGAAACATATCTAAAAAACGACGGGCTATGATGATGACCTTGCATAATGGGATGGTCCCTATCGTGTCTTGCTCGTCCTTGAATGACGACCACTCAAGACATGCCCATAGTGAAGGGACTTATGGATTTAAATGGTAATATGTTCACTTGATGCTTGTAGTAACATACATTAAAATCAATTAGACCAAAAAATTAATGTCATTCGTCAGATATTGTAAAATATATAATAATAAAAATAATGATACAACCAATTGATGAAGCTAGAGCTTTCATGCAGCAAAGAAAAAAAAACTAATTGTATATTAGCATGGCATGGTATCTTAATTGGCTTTTCTTGAGCCCTTTCGAGTTTTGACTAAGGGGGTTGGCAATAGGATGTAGTGCCGCAATCCATACCACATTCCTCAACTAATCTCCTTATGCCACCTCATTCTCTTATTTTTTCATACCACACTTCCTTATTTCATTGACAATGACATACCACACTGCAATCCATATCACACTACAATAAAAAATAAATAATAATAGCATTGATGCCCTACATTTATTAAATGATTGGTTGAAGTGTAAAGCAATGGGATGTAGTGCGCTAGATATTATACCGTGTTTTTCATACCACGCCTCATACCGTGGGGTCGGCGGTGGTGTTCCCACACGGTATGAGGCATACCGTGCATTGATCTAATGGTATTGCCAACCCCTTAAGAAAAAAAAAAAACACTCCCATAGTCCCTCACTCCTTCTCATATTTGGACTATATACATTTAACCTTGAAATCAAAGAGTAGTCATATGACGAATTTTTCCATAGGAGAGAACTTTGACTGATTTGAGCTTTTGTGTTGTGTTAATTGTATATAAGCAATTCGTTACTAAGACGTTTGGTTGCTGTTAATGAAATGATGTTGGAATGGAATGAATATAATACTGAAATTAATATGGTAACTGAATAAATTACAATCATTTTATGAATTGTTTAGTTACTTGAAAAAGGATAAATCGGAAGGAACCCCTTGATCTCCGGTACCACATTGGATTGTTTAGACATTTAGTTACTTGAACTATATGATGATAAATACTAGAAATGTACCTGCGCGATGCGCGGTGGTGGACGATTTCTAAATTTTTTTAAAATTATAGTGTATATGAAATTCGTAAACTTCATTTAGTACATGCATCAAAAGGTGATGGTGGTCGGCAGCCAGTTTCGCCTACCACCGGTTCTAGATTGCATAACACACGAGTATATAAAAAATGTGTTTGTTATTATTGTTAGAATTTTTAAAATTGATTATGTAAATTAATATAAAAATAATATAGAATTAATTAATATATAAATAATATAATTATAAATATTAAATGATATGATAAATAAGAAAATGTTTAAATTTTTTAAAAATTAAGATACCATTCATTTGATTTATAATGTAGTATAGATAATAAAATTAATAAACGTTACAGTCTTTTAATAAATATATAAAAAAAATAGTTAGTTAATGGAAATGAAGGTTAAACTGGTAATTTGCTACATATACCATTTCAACGACGATTGAATTAAAAAAGGTAAGAAATCCCTAAGGAATGAATTGAGAAAAGATGGTTACAGACTTATACAGATGTAACAGGTCCATATGATTTTTGATAAAAAAAAATATGTGGGTATGTATTTCCACCGATTTTTTCTCCCGATATACACCATTTTCTGTGCAATGAACAGTTATACAGTATGCATTATTAATTGTACATTAAAAGTGTATTTAGGAAAAAAAGTTTGAAAATAATAGCACCAAAAAATGGGCCTACGATAATCGGAATAACCCATCAACTTTGAAATTGTGAGTTCATGTAATATGTATTATTAAGCGCACATATATTAGCACAAGTGTCACCACATAACATCTAACATATAAGGTATGCTATGTTGTATGTTCTGTTATTGTACTCTATTTTTAATGTTGTCAGGTGATACTTGGCCGACATGTATGGTTATTTACTCTTACATCATCCTGTTCTTTCTCCGTTTGCCGGAGGTCTTTATGGAGGAGTCTCTTTACCTTTGAGTAGAGGCAAAACTGTCTACATTCTCACCTTCCTCATACCCCGCTTATGCAAGGATTGAGTCCTGTTGTTGTTGTTGTTGTCACCACATAACATCTGTTCACTAAACAATCACATAAAACAAACACACATAGACATATAATCTCAAACAAATACGTTTACCAATAGAACACCAGTCCCGTTAAAAACGTACAGATTGTACACCAGTCCGATTAAGGACATATAGAAAATACACCGGTCCAGTTATGGATGTACAGAGAGTACACCAGTCCTAGTGAGCTCGTACAGAAAGTACACTGGTCCAATCATGGACTTACATGAAGTACACACAGAATGAGAGTGCCAGGAGAGTCATCCCGTATGACACTTACTAAAGTAATTCTACACAATGACATATATTGTACAATAAAAATTATCAACAAGGTTGAGTACACTTTTCACCCCTAAAACACACAGATAATAGGGGTTATGAAACTCACCAACCTCGTGTTGACAGTTTTTAGTACACTTTTTGGGTAATCAGGCGAACCAAAAGAATCGGGGTTGATGGCTCCTAGAGTGGATTGGATCAAGGGCATCGCGCATCTTTTGTTAGTTAGGTTCAGGGATATGCGCATTTTGTTGTCGCTTCATTGATAGATTTAAATTCACATGGTCTGTGAGCTGTATGCTCCATTATTTGGGATGAGCAATTATAATTTGTACTAGTTGTATTTGACGTCGTGATATTACTTTTGATTTGATTTATGCCAAGATATTACTGTGTGTTCATTTGTTTCATTTAGAAATTTCTATATAATATTCATGTCGTGTTGTGCTTTCATGGCACCCCATGATTTCGTCATATTGGGGTGTTACAGAAAATTGAAGGATGCGTCGTCCTAATTGCAACCGGGGTCGTCCCAATTAAGGGGTGACAATAAAAATTCCCTTAGACAATTGGTGTTAATATGTGTCTAGTTTTTTGCCTTTTCCTTTTGAAAAAAATGTAAAACAAAAATAAGATTCTTGATAGAATTAATCATTTCATAATTTGATC
The DNA here is from genome assembly GCA_025447715.1 of Asclepias incarnata. NCBI lineage: Eukaryota > Viridiplantae > Streptophyta > Magnoliopsida > Gentianales > Apocynaceae > Asclepias > Asclepias incarnata. The sequence continues at coordinate 4,648 of JAOEHQ010047054.1, forward strand.
CAACCTAGGAATTTTTGCCCACACTACATGATAGGAAAAATTTTTTTTCTATTGTTTTAGTTTATTTTGGTTTATCTATTAAATACTTAATGGTTAAAAAAAACAAACGGGCCTAATTGTTATAAAAGTTTGTTGTTGTGTTTGTTATTTCATAACTTTAATAAATGATAATATATAAGGATATATAAAAGTAACAATCATAATTTATAATTATTTTGCTTAGTATAATAACACTTTTAGCAGAGGCGGATCCAGGATTTTCGTGTGTAGGGGGCACGGGGAGAAAAGATTCTAACTTGAGCGGGATGCGTTAAAAACGGGCCGGGTCACCCATTGTCCTAACTTTGTTCTTATTATGACAATAGTTAGGTTTCTAATGCAACAATAATATATTAACTCATAATTGGCGGATAGTGATGTTAATTATAAGTAGACTTTCACGGTTCACTTAGCTCTTCTCATGTTACAATTTTTTAGAAAATTAGAAGGTTTTACGAGTCTTGTAACTTGTTAAGTGTACTGGGGCATATATAAAAATATATACAATAATATGAACGAGTCTTGTAAACTAACCTCAAGGACAAATATTTTAATGTCTATATTTATGAGATTAAAATCTAGTAAATGTTAATATGAAAATAAAATTTTATATGTAGTCATTATATTACTTTGTAACAATTTTATCTTCAATCACATTTATGTTGTCATAGCTAGACTAATATATATATTAATATATATTTTTTGAACTAATAGACTAATATATATGATTACAGTTATAGTCATTGTAAATATAGTTTGTTTCTTTGGTTCACCTAAATATAAATAAAGAAACAAAGAAACTTTACTAAAAGTCCCACATCGATACATGACAAAAAGTGTACAAAAACTAGAGTATTATAAAATAATAATTTCATTCCCTATGTCAGTTTTTATTAGTTTGAGGAGGGCAATGAAAAAATGGGCTGAGGGCATTAAAAACATTGGGCCAGATTTACCTTAAAAACTAATAGCAATTATAATCAAAAATTTCAAAGTTACCGAGGGCATTACCCCCCACTATTAATAATGTGGATCCGCCCCTGCCAACGTGGTAGAACCAAAGGAACATGAGAAGTTCCATACCAAAGTGGTAGAACCAAAAGGAAAATGAAAAGCTCCATACCAAGGTGGTAAAAGGAACACCAGAAATTCCATAATAAGGCAACTATAAGGGGAGCACCAGAAGTTTCATTGCAAAGCAATGATCAAATGATGTTTTGTCATAGCGGTCTCGAGGTGAATAAATAACAAGTAGATTATGAGTTTTAGTCCACTTAAAACACATGTATACATATTAACATATGTGAAATGATGTAGTGTTAGATGCATGCATAGTTGCTTCTTTTTTGTTTTCTCTATTAAAGACTTAGTCGAGATGTAGTGTTAGATGGTACAAGGCGAGCCCAATATTTGTTTTCTCTATTAAAGACTTAGTCGAGATACATAAATTTGTGGGTATTGGTAAATGAGCGAGACAAATCCTTAAAGGCATTGTGATGGTACGTGTTGGAGTCTTTGGAAGACTAGGAACGATCACTTGTTTTCGAAGATTGAGATCAACGTTAAAAAAGATAATTCTAAACATCAAGTCCTCGAGTTTCTTATGGTATAAGAATAGAACAAAGAATTGTATGACTAGTTGGGAAGATTGGTGTAAATTTAATGTAACGTAAACATTGTATACGTCTTGGCCTGTAGTTTTTGGCGGGTTTTTGTGAATAAAAGTTACCTTTCAAAACAAAAAAAAAAACTTGCTTCTTTTTTTCTATACAACTTCAGAGCTTATGTAGAAACTGTTTGGCAATTTTTTGGAGTGTAGTGTTTATAAGAGTGGAGGGAATGGTGTGGGATGGGGTTGTGGTACCATTTGTTACACCATCCCCCCCTATGTGAGATGAGAAGAGATGATAAAAATGAAATGAAAAATGGCATAGTGGTGAATCAAATGATCTTGCAAGTCTCTCTCATACACATGCTTTCCTTTTTTTTTTTAAATTAAAAAAAAATGTTAGAGACGAGAGATGGTGAAGGATAACCATTCTTTACAAAATGAGATGGTGAGAGACTGGGAGATGGATGATATGAAAAAAATAAATAAAGTGAAAGACAAGAGATAGGAGTATCCTCCCTCCACCCTAATGATTTCTATATATCAGCCATTGTTACTCTCAATTTGGTAATGTGGGATGTGGAAAAAGGGACCAACCAAATAACTTGACCCTGTCATTTTTCTGAATATGTGATTCTGATGACGAGATCTTAAATTTAGAAAAGATCAAAATTCAAAGTTTTAAAAAAGAGTAAAAGATATGCCATATCTTGTAAAGTAATGAGGTTGGATCAGACTTTCTAGTTTCGATATATGTTGCAGTAAATGAAATGATTCTGAATGTAAACTTATTCAATCTCATTAATTTATGTAACCAGATTTTTATTTTTATTTTTTGACAAGTGACTTTCGAATAGAAACAAACTCTTTCACCGTCAAATGGTTTGTTTCATCTCCCCCTCTCCACATCTCTAAAACTCTAACGTGTATTCTAGTTTTTTAAAATGAAAAATGAAAATAACATTTTCTAATTTGAACGCGTTTTCAAAATTTTCATTTGTTTTATAAGAAATGGAAAACCCTTTTCATTTTCAAAAAAATTAAAAATAAAAATTAAAAAATATTTTTCATAACCAAACGCAACCTAGAAGTTGGTGTAGATGTATATATAAAGAGGTCAATGGGAAGGTTGGTAGATGAATTCAAGTGACATTACATTAAAGAATGGTCAAGTGTTACTGATTGAAAGGGGAATTGGAATAATACAATTGAATGCCCACATGTAAATGCAATGACATAGACAAATTAAATACAGATGGTATTATCTCTGGCATTAATTGTTTTATTCAAAAAATAAATAAAATTAAAAGACTAAACTTTAAACATCCACACCTTTATCGCATATAAATTATTAAATAGACGTATGTTCGCGCGATGCAACGACAATAGTGATAGCGGCAGCGGCGGTGACGGGTGGCGGCGACGGGCAACGGCGATGGTGGTGGCGACAGGTGGCGGCGGCGGCGACAGGTGGATGGGCGGCGGCGATGGTGCTGAATGTAAAAGTAATGGATGTAAAAAGGGATAATGTGGTTATTTTAAAGGTTGAAAGATTTATATTGTAAATTTTCCAGATGTGAAATGTCTAAAATATCTCAACATTCGGATATTAATTAGCCAACTATATTTCCCTTTTTAATTTGGCCAAAGTCAATTATTTATGAGTTAGTCAAGGTACCCCATATATATATATCTAAACTTTTATATTTATAATTATGAAATACTTTAATTATTACCCATACAACTAATTTTATTCCGCAATAAATTAATACACTACATAATTAACCAAAAAGTTATACCAAATTGAAGCAATAAATTACCTAAAAATCTATGTCGTAAAAATGAATTCTAATCAATGATTACTTACATGACATGTTCATCAACTTCGTTGTATAGCACCAACATCATTTTAGTTGTACTTGAATGAAACATGCTCTCATTTTCAGTAAAGGCGCAACGCTTGAGAGTTAAGAAATCATGATCTCTTTTTCAATAAAGGCCAACGCTTAAGACATGGGCACATGGCCTAATAATGCTAATGGGCTAATAACCCAAACTTGTGATTTTATAATTGGGTTTGGTCTCATATTAAATGTCAAATATAGAGTTCTTTATCTTCCAAATATCGGTTTTAATTTTGAACAAATGTTACTGGTTTGTGAAAAAGTAGAAATGGGCCAAATACCATTTAGTTGTGCAAGAAGATGATTTTAAAAATGACCATTTGGTAAATAAATGGTTATTATTAATTTTGCAAAGGTTTTTTTAATTAGGGGAGGAGTTATTTAGTTAAATTATTTAAAATAAAAGGATTAATAGATTTAATTTTGTCAAAACGAAAGGACTAAATGAATTTATTAAGAAGTCTTCTAAAAATATGGTAAATGGGTGGGAACCTCTGATCCCATGTATCGTCTAGTTATCCAAAACATACACCGCATATAACTCATGTCCGGTGACTCACCATCCACACACATGGATCACAAGGTATAGTTTATTCACTTGCCTTTGGCAAGTTTCGAATTTGTGATATGCAGTCTTCATCTGTAGGCCCATGTGGTCACATGGTGTTAGTTACAGTTGATCTATGATCAATTGGTTATTAAGAAGTCTTTTATTGGTTAATAAAAACCTATTTTCTCAAAAGACTTTTCTTATATATATAGAGGGGTACCCGCACAATGCGGCGGCGCCGGTGGGGGCGTCGAGTGGTGTAGGTAACTGATGTAAAGGGGTAGTGAAAATATTTTATTGGATAAGAGACTGGTGGTTTAAATTAACTCATTAAGGATAGAATAGTAAACTTGCATATCCCAAAAATCTAACTTTTAACGGGGGTTAGAATTTTTATATAGAAATATAGATAACTAGCTTATTATCCATGTGATACATGGGATTGTATAGGTAACTATTTTTTTAAAAATAATTAATAATGTTTTATATTTTAAGTTTAAAAAATTATTAGTATAAATAATATAAGTAGATTTTGAGAAAGTCATCTAAAAAAAACAAATAAGAAAGAAAAAAAAATGTTACGGAAGTTTGAGTAGATTCAAATAAAAACAGTCTTAAATCTTACACATAAAATAAATAAAATGAAACTAATAAAACAGAAGAAAAAAAATCTTCAACAAATAAATTTACACCATCAAACACATTCTCTATTCTATGTGGATATCCTTAGGATTTGACAAATCATCCATATGACATCATCCTTAACTCATTTTTATTAGATAAAAAGATTAAAATATGTGAAATCTACACATTCTATTTCTCACATCTTCGAACTTTTCAATTACGTTACCTTATATAATGGGTGTATCATAAGAGTTGTATCAAGCTAATTTGGATTTTTATAGATAGAACACAACACTACAGGTGCTTATGTGTGGGTGTATTCGATGGAGTGGTTCATTCCTGACAATGATCGCATGAGTTATTGTGTTAAATAAGTCTAAGTAAAGAGTTATATAAAATGTTGAATTGCTGATATGTCAATACAAGAAATTATTGAAAGCTCTAACCATTACCGATGTTCTTAGTAAGATAATTAGGCCGCTTCCTATCAGGTTTCTTTCTTGCCATCGTGATGTCATCGTGAAGATGGGGATAGGCACCACCCCATCTTTTGTTGCTCATCATCTTTGGCCATCATATTTACGAAACCGAAAGATGAGCATATGTGGGCCCACATGCATGTGTTATTGTATTTATGTGTGTAAGAAGAGAGAGTGTGTGTGGGGTATAGTGAGAGTATATGTGTGTGAGGGGTTTATAATTTTTTAATTGAGGATGAGGTGAAGATGAGGGTATGATAGGGAGGGGGTAGTTCTTGGGTGTGTCTTGGAGAGAGAATGCTGATGTGGCAGTGAAGATGAGGAGATGATGGCGTCAGGATAGGAAGAGGCCTTATTGATCATCCTTGCGCTTAAAATTTTTTTTTTTATAGGAGTGATTATTTATCAACCTATAGGTTGTGGGTTTTATTTATATAGTAAATATTCGTACTATGATAGTTTAAAATGTTATATTTATTACATTATGACTTTAAAAATAAATAAAAAACTTTGAAAATAACTACAAGAGTTAGGTACTATCTCTAAAAGTCAAAAGAACTCAAAGATAATTTGAATCTTATGTTGTCTAAATGTCAACTTTCTTGAGGCAATTGACTAGGCATGTGCGCGTCAGGTGATGCTCGTAGGACTATAGGAGTCGCATGGCTATAAACCTACAGGAAGTATGTATGGTTCACATGATGAGAAATGAGTATTTCATAAATTTTGTTCTAAAGTACACTATACTTCTAATTGATTTTTTAAAAACAATTATACAGACTTTAATATTAAATCTTGGTTGAATTATGTGAGCTAAAAGAATAAAACCAAATGAGTATATTACACATTTTAAAGTCATTTTCTTAGCCGAAGTGTTTACAAGATATCTAATGACCATACATTTATCCGTCTCATCCAGTGAATACGAATATGGATGTATGAAACTTTTTTAAAGGGATATGAATAATGAAAATAATGGATGTGGCTATGAATATGGCAACATCCGATCCATTATCATCCCTAGCGTTCATAGAGCTAAAGCTAAGGCCCTGTTTGTTTTTCGTAAGAAATTTATATTTGAATCTGAATAGCACTTTTAAATGTTAAGAAATAATTGGTATATTTAAAATATGAATCATTATAGCTGTTTCATTTTACAAAACCTCTGAATACGAAAACCACTAAAAAACAAATAGCCTAAAACCTTAATCGTAAAATCAAAATAAATATAGTAAAT
>JAOEHQ010047055.1:0-11087 GCA_025447715.1 Asclepias incarnata
CATATGACCCATTTCGACATTTATTAGTCATTTAAATAATTAAATAACTCGTAAAATCATTAAATGCACATAAATCACATAATCATTAATTTAGACCTATCGAACACTAACGATAAATCTAACGGCATAGAAACGGAAATTCTAAAACGTTCGGGATGTTAATATTTATGAGGGTGGATTATTGGGGGTTTTATTCGGAAGTACTGGGTTTTATCCCAGACATTCGTGTAGTTTAAGAGTAGAATAGTACATCGTTTTAAAAATAAATAATTTAAAAAATTTACTAATAATTATTAAGTCGATCCAATACCACACATCCGTATATAATGTGAGAACTTGGTACTGGAAATTTCTTCGTCAAGCATCCAACAACACTATCTTCAACACCCTCTTGATCAGGCACCTCCGTTTCCATAGTGTTTGCCCCTTTTCTTTTAGATCAACTCTATTCACATTGACTCTCACAGATTCACTCACCTCTTTACCAAAGTGTATCTAGCTTTCTATTCATAGGTTCAACTCACTTGATTGTCTCTTGTAAATGTTGTGCTCCAAGTCTTGTATACCCAAGTTTGATTGTTTCAAGGGGATATGTCAAAAATATATCTCAAGCTAGGATATATATATATACTTGACATTGTATTGTTTTGTTTAAGAGCTGTTGCATCAAAAGTTAACTGATTATTTTAAAGTTATTATTTATATGCAATAACTGATTTTTAAACTTTTAATATCAATGTGTAAAGCAGGTGGTTCGATCTTTTACTCTTTGGACATCTAGCACTTTGTTAGTTGCCTTTATTTTTAATATATTGCCGATAAAAAAAATGTGTAAAAATTCAAATGTTAAACTTCATGTCGTGATCGACATACTCGCGAAAGATAATGACATGTTTGTTCTTTTCAAAATGATCTCTTATAAGTTTAAAACAAAATAAAAAAACATGTCTGTTTAATGTGGTTGAAATGGCTTGCAATACGAGACGATGACAGGGAATTTTTATTTTTTGTGTGCATGCATTAAGTGGTCGTGTTACAAACTTACCAACGATTTTCCATGATAAAATCATGACACATAGATATTAGATATACGGCTTATAAGTTTATTTGTTTTAACTTAGCTTTATGACTTTTCACTTATATAATATAACTTTCTATTAATAATGCATTAAAATATATCAGTATAAAGAAAACTTATTTTTGTTTTGCTATCATATGATAAAATCATGCCACATAGAATTAAAAAGTTCGATACATATAATAGTGATTTTGATGATTGAATACATATAATGACAAAAAATATATAATAAGTTTGTAATTTTTCTCATGTATTTGTCTTTTAAATTATAATAATATCTCTATAATAAATAAAAGACAATTACGATGATATCAACATTTTATAACAATAGTTTATTTAGCACATTCAAATCCTCTCTCAAAAAATATTTTCTTTTTATTTAATTAATTTATGATGTCATAAGTTTCAATAACTTTCTAAAAACTAGTCATATTTAATGTAAACTAGTCTAGTACCCGCGCGATGCAGCGGCAACAATTTACAACGCGACATGTCTGATACATTTACAAGTTTCTAGTGTGGAACCCGTGCGCTGCAGCGGCGATGTCAATTTACAATGCAGTTTTCTTTAGTTTATCGATCTATACAAATAAATAAATAATCAATTCGCAACACACATGAATAAATAAATCTTCAATTAACATAGCTGAGATAAACATGTGAGTGTATCGAATATGATCTGTCACCACTAATATCACCAAAGATTGTTGTAAATGTAATCAGAGCATGAAATATTCACCATCACCATTTATATCTACTATCACTCAAACTTTGTGAAGGAAATATTAACATCTATAGAAAAAGTCAAAATGATGAATTGAAAATTGACTACAGAATTTATAACTCAAAGCTCACCACAAAACATGCACACCGGTGCATATATGAATTTAAAGAAAAATAGTTAAACAGAAATAGTTGTATACATGCACCCTGGTGCTTATAACTCAGTTTTTTTCACCTTCATTTGCAGCCCCTGCTCGTCCTTTTTCCACCATTATAGTGGAAACGGTTTTTGCAACTTCTTAAAGCTTGCAAGACCTAAAAAGAGCATTATAATTGATATGAGATTAGATAACAGTGGAAAATTTGAAGCGAGAAGCAAAAACCAGATTCATTTTGGATTATTTTACACCTTGCACAACACACAAAATTATTAATAAAAACCCGTGAAAGTTCAAACAGAAAACACAAATGGATAAAATGGGGGTTTTCCCCATATTACAAAACACGCCAAAAACATTTCTAGTTGCTTGACTCTCAATTCAGGGAAAAAAAATTTTAAAAACAGATGTACAAATATAACACTTCAACAATCACACAATACTTAACTGGGTATTCAAAAAACCCGAAACAATCAGAATATGAAAAGGATTGTGTTTGTCAAACCTTGATTTCTCTTCATCCTCCATGCTCATGAGGGCACGGATGCCTCCACAACAGCTATGGCCAATCACATCCATCAAGACTCCTATAATTGCTATAATATAAAATAAGATGCTGGATTACTTTCACAACCATAAGCCTAACAATGATACAGAAGTGTTTGTGGGTTGGCTAGCACCATGTTGATCGCATTGAGTAATTACTCATTTTAACATGTTACCCAAACCCATACATTTTGCCACTTCTAACTGCCATGAAAATAATTAGTGGGCGCAATTGTATTGGGCCAAGTTCTTGATAGAAACGCCAAAAAATAACTCAAGGTTGGGCATAGTGCAATAAAAATGTAGATAGAAAGTCGCATAGTTATCAATCAAAAAATTAGTTTAGTTGTTACCTCAGTGGTATGATTACTTGGAGGATGAACATGACCCATGTTGTCCATACTATGACTACCAGTATAGTAGAGTTCTTTCAGTCCTACACAAACTGTTGTACCGGTAAGAAAAGATAACGAAATGATGATGCATCAACAAATATAACCAAGAAAAAAGCATATCCAACTGAAACCTTATTCAAAACTATTAGTAAAGCGTAATTTCCTCAGATACCTTTTCACGGCTTCTGCCACTAACAATAGCTGTTGGAATGTATTATTGGAGCAACAATAAAACCAAAAGTTAGAATAAGAATTTGTATATAGGTTGGTTTGTATGAAGAAATGGTTTTTATATACCTAAAAGAATGGTAATTATATACATATTGAAGGATGTGAATATGTAATTACCAAAATTAAGTTGAAGTAAATTATACAATATCTATAATACATTTAAATAAATGTTTACCGAAAATAAAGATTCCAAACCATTTATGTACCAAAAATAAGTTGAAGAAAAACATCCTTACCAAACCCATATGCATATATATATATATAAAAAAAAAGTTGATACTAAAATATGTACCAAAAATAAGTTGATACTAAAATATGATTCAAAAATTTAAGTAATACGTACTTACAATATACTTAATAAGTTTCCATGCATTACAATCAATTGTTCAGACAAAAGAGTAAGTTTTAGTGCTGGACAAAGTGGGTCAGGTCAAGTGAATGCACCTTCTGTCAAGTGGATGCACCTTTTGTCATAAATAATTAGTATATCCAAGTAAGTTAAGCAAAGAAAATGGGTATAAATTTATATACGATGATAATCGGAATGTAAAATCCAACTAATATTAAAAGTCAAAGAAAAAGGGTAAAAATTAACAAACTTGTTGTTGTCATCCATCTTGCACAACAAAATTTGATTACTTGTCATCCATTTGCCACTTATCTGGGCATAAGCAAAACATAAGCAAACTTGTCATCCATTTAGCTGGACATGGGTAAACCCATCCCATTCATCCCATTCTTTGAAAGATCTATAATCACGAATACTGATAAAAAAAAAAAATGATTAAAATACAATAGTAAACACATGGATCATCTAAATTAAATTACACTTATAATAATATCATGACCCATAAAGTAATTAACTTCATCGGGAAGAAAGCATGAACACAGGAAATAAAATAATGACCCATAAATATAACAAAATAGATGTCACGATGTCACGATTAAAAAGGTAAGAAAAGATCACAGATTGTTACTCGGTGGAGCCGTGGAGGTAGGTATTGTGATGGAGAGGATAGATGAATGGTGTCGCCGTGAAAAGATCATAATACCAGTGAACTAACACAAAACCATCATAAAATCTATACAAATAGTAAGCAAAAAAATAATCACTAATACAAAAGCATAAAATCCATTCATTTAAGGTCACCAATTATTCAAACCTGAATGTCCTGCAATATATTCAAATCCGAATGTGACCGATTAATTTCATGCAATATATTCAAATCCGAATGTCACCAATTAATTTCATCAAAGATACATCTACCATGAAAAGAAATTAACAAAAAATATGCAGTATTTACCCACGAAAAGTGATTAACATGATGATGATGAGCCTTCTCTTCTGCTCTCACAACCATAAACAAATAAATCTGAAAAATATAAATTATTATTAACATATGATTCTGGAAATAAAAAATAAAAGAAAATGTATAAAATAAAAGAAATAAAAGAATATGATTCTGGACGACAGTGGTGGTGATTGACTCCGGTGGATGGGACGGTGGCGGTGATGTGTTTTTTGGGAGAGGGGACCGGAGATCAGATCTGGTGTGTGTGTGTGTGTGTTTTGGGGATTTGGGGATGGATGGATCGTGTGAGTGATTTAGGGATGGGAGGGGTAGATTTGGAAGTGTAGTTGGGATAGGTTAAAAATCAATACAAAAAAGAGGGCATTTTCGTCTGATCAACTCATCTTTTGAGAAGTGGGGGAGGGGGTTCCCTCTTTATAATGTATTATAGATTATAGATTATAGATTATTATCTTTTAAAATTTAAGATTATAATTTGAATATATTTAATATAGTGTTGATATTGGGATTCTCTTTAAAGAAAAATAATTACAATTCCTTTGCATTAAGATTTTTAGGAAAGTTGTGTATTTGGCATATTCATTATTTTCGAGACAAAATTTAGTTACTTTCCCATCGATTAGCATTGTAATAAATAAATAACGACAACATATAGTGGGAGATAAAATCTTAAAAAGTTTTGCATTTATCCTCTCATAAACAAAAAAAAAAAAGGAAAGAAAAAGGAAACCAATGGGCAAATAACATACCGAAGGGCAAAGACGTAGGAGGTAAATAATACAATAATAAAATAAAATATTAAAATGTAGAGAATGGGATACGGTTGGGTACTTGGGTTGGGTTGGTTTCCGTGTAATACTAACACAAACCCAACTTATACGCACGTACCATCACCGCTTTCCTTCCCTTTCCTTCCTTCCTTTTACACCTTCTTTCTTTCTTTCTAGTATTTTCTTTCCTTTATTTTACAGTATTTTTTTATTTATATTTATATTTATTTATTTATTTATGGGCCATCATCCACCGAATCCCCTTCCCTTATAATCTTTCTATCTATATCTATATACCTATATCTCTATCTCTCTCTCTATATATCTCTTTCTCACAACATATATACCTTTCAATCGTGACTTTTAGACACCGTCGTAAAAAGTCAGGTAGGTTTTTTTTTCTTCTTCCGATCAATCGATCACTAGCTTTGTTTATCGATTTTGTATCAATATATTGTTTATAAGATTGTTATTCCTTTATTTTTATCTTTTATGTTTTACTTAATAATTAATTAATTATTGTAATATCGTTTGATCGATTGTGAAATTTGATCGAACGTAACGTGATTAACGATCTTTGATTATGTGAAGTAATCTAAGCTGAATTATAAGGATTTTGTATGAAGGAGGTTTTTGTTATTTATTTATTTATTTATAATAATACAAGTAGCTCCGCTGTTAGTATAAATCATAAATCATTTCTGGGTATTGATGAATATACTGTGTTTAGATATAGCTGTGTATTCATTATGTATGTTAAGTATTAACGTATTTCTGCCAAAATTACATGATTATGTATTCGTTCTCATGTGTTCGACTTCATTCATATATAAAAAGTACTGTATTAAACAAGACATAAAATAAAGTTGTAAACGTGATAACACATGTGAATAACACATAAATTTGGTAGCTTTTGCAGCTCTTGACCTTTTCGTGGTTTGCGTTTGTACCTTTATATAGATATTGATATTGATGATAGTGAATACGCATTCATTATCATCATTTTTGGTAGTGTTGGTGTTAAACTTTGTTAAATCTTTTTGATCACAGCCGATAGTTAATCGTATTGATCCTGATAGATATGGGTCATCGGCATTTATTCAATCCACACTATATGCTCGAGACGGAGAACGATCAGAGCTGGACCTTGGCAGAGAATACCTACATGCAGACTGGTATTAACTTTACTACATAGATTGTTGGATTATTGTTTTTGTCAATTTTTATTTATTTTATATTTATGCTTTGCAGTAAGAAGTGGAGCTGGCGAAAGCAGTTCTTTTATATATCCGGCTGATAATATGTCAATTGATGGAGCACAATATACTCACTGTAATCACGCTCCAATGACTAGTGGATATCCTTCATTGCCTCACAATATGCAGATCCCAAATTATCAACAAGATGTTGCTGGACCGTCAGATCTTTCTATGCATACATATATGGCTCCTGAAGATTATAGGAATCAGGCATCTTCATCTAATTATAATGGAAATCCTTTTAATGAAGAAGATTTATTTGATATCAGGGTCGGTAATAGTGGAGTTCAATATAAACGTAAAATCCCGGGTATTCCTGATGGTGCTGGAACTTCTAGTGATGTTACCATGCTCACTCAACCGTGGCAAGAAACCCCGACCACAAATTTTCTTCACCCGCCTTGGGATTACCATACAGCAAACTCTAATAGCCTCTCGATTGGAGGGGAGAGCTCTCTTAGGAATGTGAGAAGCAGGTCTGCATTTGATTTGGAAACTGGCTCTTCAAGGACTAATTTGGGAAACAGTTTGCCACGCGAGTATTTTACAACTAGCCGTCCAATGGATGTTTCACCGTCAATAAATCTTCTGGGCCAGAGCTCAAACAGTTTGAATCCAACCCGTATGTCTTCTTTTGGTCATGGTAAGGTTTTATATTCAAATTATTAAAATGTATAACCAGAATACAGCTCTTTGTATAACTTGGTTAATATTTTAATGTAAATTACAGATTTCCCGTTTCTCGAAGGAAACAGTAATCCTAGTTCTTCAGTAGCAATCGGGCAACAGAATTACAATACCACAACAAGAAGCAGTCATACCTCAGTGCAATCTGTTAGAGGGGTTCGAAGTAACCATGCTCAAAGGCCGGGGTCAACTTTCAGGGTGTCTTCAAGCAACTTACGGTTGGGGGATGCATCAATGACAGATGAAGGGTTGCAATTGGCCACCAGCAGTTATTCTTCACGGCATCCAAGGCCTTCATCTACACGAGCAAGAATGTCAAGCGAGAGATACAGATCCTTTCCTGGTGGGAGTTTCCAAGGCCGAGCATCACCTGAGGTATGCCCACATTTTTTTCTTGGGTTAATTTGAAGCCTTCTTTTTCATGCTTTATTCCTGTGTCTATTTTCAGGGTCTTATGATTATGGATCGATCCGCTTTTTATGGATCAAGAAATCCATTTGATCAGCACCGTGACATGAGGCTTGACATTGATGACATGAGCTATGAGGTTGGCAAGCTTTTAGGTCATTTCATTTTATTCTTCTTCTTGTCTCTATCAGTGTCTAATAGCTAATGAAAATAACAGGAGCTCCTTGCACTTGGGGACCGTATTGGCATTGTCGGCACTGGCATCCCTGAGCATCTTATCTCAAAATGTTTGCAAGAATCAATATACTGTTCTTCAGATCAAATACAAGAGGAAGGAACCTGTGTCATCTGCCTGGTGAGATTAAGTGGTTGAAATATTTCCGTTGTATTCGCTTTACGTATCTGTGTAGTGACTAAGTTTAACTTTATATGGCTTGATTTGCAGGAAGAGTACGCAAATATGGATGATATTGGAATGTTGAGAGTTTGTAGGCATGATTTCCATGTTGGCTGCATCAGAAAATGGTTGTCAATGAAGAACCTGTGTCCTATATGCAAAGCAGAACCCATGAAACAGAAATAACTTGTAAGACCATATTTATCCGGTTTAATTGATTTCATCCTTGTAAATACATGTATGAAAAGGTTTCTCCAAGTCGAGGAGAATTATGGATATTAATAATCTAGTAAACATTCTGCATCCATGACAATCATGATGCTGTGTCCCTGGTAAATTATTGGGGCTATATCTGTATATTATAAGTTAAGTATTAATTTAAACTTATTGAATTCAGAAGTTCGTTATGCAAAAGTCATATGTTTGTCTGAGTTTTATATGGTTCCTCGATAGTTGATGTGTGAGATTGTTATCTGGTATCTCATGGAAACATCATGTTCAAGAGCATTTACGATGATGAATCTTTATGGTTCCAAAAGTTTTATGAGTCAAGAATAAATGCATTTAACTTTGACGTCACAAGAACCTTGTTATGACGTCTGAACTGCTTTATAATCTTATAAGGGGAATGATGACTTGACATCATGCTCACCTTCCTCCAACTTAAAGAACATTATTACTCGTATAAAACATCTTTATGCAACATAAGCATGAAACACGCATCATTATGGTTCACAAAATGTCCTTATTTCATAAAGCTGTTTTTAGTAGATTCCTAATAAACTACATGCAATTGCCGCAATGAAAGTTCCACCAAAGAATCTGTAAGTACCCCTCCAACTGTTTACCAATTGAGAAAAACCTCGCAATCACCATGACTTGTTTACATTTTGGCCAACTTCAATATTTTATATTTGCACCTCTACCTGTGTCAAATGAAAATTCTGCAGAGTCGACATCAGTTTGATGCTGATAAATCACTGGAACATCATTCATTTCTTCATCTACACTCTTGGCTCTGGTAAGTGCACCAATGGGTCTATTCAGATCAACTTGTTGAGATGAATTGTTGTTGGTGCTGCAAGATGTCCAGTGAGATGATGTGCTAGGTCTTGTAGATCCTGGTGTTGTGGACTTGGAGTTGTGGTTTAGTTTCACTTGCTTTTTTTCTTTCTGGTGCCATTTGTGTAGAGCCTTAACCACTTGATCGTTGAACACAGTAGGCTTCATATTTGAACCCATTTGTGTCACTAGAGCATAGAGTGGCAGAGTCGCATAGTATTAGTAAGAAGACCCTGCGTATTCAATAAAAACGAATCATACCAGCAACACAAGTTTTCAAATTGAATTTTTCAAAAATTGACGACTCACCCCAATGAAATCATGATTCTGAACTCCACTTTGTTCATAAGGAAGCATGGATTTGGCTCAAATTCGTACTGAAACACCAAAAGTAGAGGAAAAAGATCTTAAGTGACTAAAGTTGACGAGTCTTGAATTTAAGTCAAAAAGATTCATTGTTTTACCCTAGACCATAAGCCAACTGAAACGCATTCTGCACAACAGAATTAACTTATAAGGGAAGACGACGAGCAAGCTTGAAAGGCATAGTGC
Source organism: Asclepias incarnata (assembly GCA_025447715.1). NCBI lineage: Eukaryota > Viridiplantae > Streptophyta > Magnoliopsida > Gentianales > Apocynaceae > Asclepias > Asclepias incarnata. The sequence continues at coordinate 9,580 of JAOEHQ010047055.1, forward strand.
CTATGGTGTCGTGTACGATGGCAAGGACGACGACCTTGAAGACGGCCCTTAGGCACCGGCCTTAGTGGGCTGATTCGGGTAAAAAGGGTCAACTGGGTCGATGAGAAACATGTCTAAATCGCCCAAATTGTATTTTTAGTGGTTATGGGTTAAAAGCTCCCAAATCACTCATCTTAAATTTGGATTATCATTGTAGATTTGTAGGAGTGAGTTCATTTGTGACCCTTTAAAAACCTGAGAGTTGAGACTTAGGAACCAATTTGGGCTCTTTGATTAAAAAAAAAAAAAAATGGATGGTGACATATGATTGGAAAATCACATATGGAAGAAATTTCGCTTATTTTATTCACTTGTGATTTTTTTACTTAAATCGCATTTGGCTTTAGGTGGTTTTAAGCCTTTTTTTTTATATAAAAAAGTGTTTTGTTGGTCAATCCAAACTTCTTTCCGTTCGAGGTATCACCCAACCCATCCAGTATATTATATTATATTATAATTATAACTTATAACATTTGTGAATGTGTTAATCCTCGTGAAGTTTAACATTTGTCAATGTGTTGGGAAGTTTTTGTGAATGAACAGTACAACTGATTGTTTTTGTTTTACGGAATAGTTTTCTTTTTTAGGTTTTTTTTCTTTCGTGTTTTTAATTTAAAAGGGGATAGTATAGATATAGTCAGCCAGTCAGGTGTATCTATCTTTTATACAGTTCTCTCACAAATTTTATTTTATTTTTCATCACACATTTTATTTTATTTTTCATCACGTGAGGAAATTGCTTTTTGGGTATGTAAGAGCAGCTGCACCTGCAGCTGCTGTATAGATGATTATCCCTAAATAAAATGACTATAGTTTCATTTGTCTTTTATTTTCTGCAAACAACTGTATAAAGTTGCTACGTTAGATATGTTTTCATTCGTTTTTTTTTTCTTTCTATAATTAATTGTATCAAGTTATTGCGTTTACATTTGTTTTTTTGTTTCTTACAACTAATTGTGCAGATAATTCTTATATCTTATTAGTATATACAACAATATATATAAAAAAGTTGACACATGGTTTATGCAAATTATTGCCATTTTTTTTCTCCCGAATTTTGAGTTTTAGCATTTCTTATTGGGTTATGCCTTGAAGTAAAGTAATCACGTTTTCATTTGTTTTTTTCTTTTTACAATTAGTTGTATAAAGATACTATATTGGGTATGTTTTCATTCATATTTTGCTTTCCACAACTAATTGTACAAAGTTACTACATTTTCATTTGTTTTTTGTTTCTTACAATTATTTGTGTAGATAATTATTATAACTTATGTTGGTATACAACAATATATGAAAAGTTAGAACTAAGGTTATGCAAATTATTGCTATATGTTATATTCATATATAATTTCCGGTAGCTGCCAACTTGTTTTTTTTAAATTTTGCTTTTTTAATATATATATATATATATATATATATAGGTTCTGGTTAAAATAAAACAAGTATTAAAGTAAAACAAATAAAACAAT